>OMKZ01018469.1:20858-31505 GCA_900302535.1 Neoniphon sammara | reverse complement strand
GGTTTCAGTCGTATCATTTAGACACACACAGGTTTGCATGTATCTAATGATGCACACACTCGCGTGTGCGCACACACGCACACACACACACACACACACACACACACACACACACACACACACACACACACACACACACACAGCAGGTTATCAAGACAATACCTTAATGAGACAAAAAACAAGCAAATATCCACAACAGTGGTTCAAAATGTACTGACACCCTCTGTAGAATTTTTAAAGACTAATAATGTTTTCTTGGAAATCTCCGACTGAAAAATAATCCTCCATATCTTCTTATTTGAGGTGTCTTTGTTAGCTTGAACATCGGGTAAATTTAAGCTAGGTTGTATTTTTAAAATGATTAAATATGAGTTAACAGCGAAAAATCTAAATATGTATGGCATTGAAAAATGCATTGCAAAATGACAAGCATAAATGAATGGATAAATTAAATGCAGACAGAAATAAATGGGAACAGGTCTTTCCTCTATAACTTCTGTTTTTGGTTATTGAGTGATGCATTTACTTTTATTTTGTCTTGGTTGGGAATTGTTTCAATCCCTAAAATCTAAACTTCAGTGGCTCAAACAAAAGAGTGATACCACTGCCTAATTCATTCCAGGTGCGGTGTGTTCGCATGTCTTACTCTCCAGTGCAAATTGGAGGGTGACTCGGCAGAAAGGGGGTGAGTTGTCGCTAGATGACACGTTGAAGGCCTTTCTGACCGCTGACGCCCCGTTTGTGTAGGACAAGGTGAGGTTTTTGGTCGAATAGTCCTCCAGCAGCAGCTCAAACACATGGATACCGGTGTCTAGTCGGCGTTGAGCTCTCACTGTGCACTCATTCTGCGTGGATCAGATCAAGATGATCATCAGCATTCATCTCAAACCTTTATTGATGTTTTTGTTTTGCAGACAAGACACACATGTTAAACATCAACATTAATCTAAATTAACCTCGTGACATTTGCTGCCATGAGAATCCCTCATCAGTCACATAAAAAACTTGATTACATCACCTAATTCACATATGAGTTGGAAGTATGAATACTGTGTTTTAAAATAGAAAGTTGGTGATATAAATTTAAACATCCAGGGCAGCTGATATTATTTATCTGGGATAATCCATGCGAAAAGGTAAAATGTTCTATTAAAGTAAAATATTATTTTAAGATTATTTTAAGAGTTGCATGCAGTTATAAAAGTGTGTGCAATTGTTTCTCCACAAAGCTTGTCACAATATTTGGTTAAGTTTTAACCTGTATATTCTCATTACTTGAAGTGTATTACCTCATCAAGCTCAATGTTCGAGGGAACAGTGGCATACTCAGCAAAGCGGCATCTCACATGATCTCCATCCGGATCGTAAGCCAAAAGACGAAGCCTTGAAAAACAGTTCTGAGGAGCCCTGCACACCAGAAACACACAGTGTGGGTTATAATATGGTTTACATATGGATGGAGCTCATTTGTACATATTAGAGTTTGATATGATCATTTGAAAGACTGTTTTTCACAGAAAGCTGCATGTTGTGATACATTTTAAGTGTACTTCCATTGTGATTTAATGTCACCATGAATGTAATAACTGCAACAATTTTATGTACATATATTTAGATTTTCATCCCAACCAACTGAAAAGAAATTCACCTCAATCTGATTCTTATTTATTCATATTTGGGATTATTATGGAACAGGATAGAGTTCTGCCAAATTGTGGACCACTTGGCTTTGTGTAATATTTTTTTATTTTGTTTTTTAGGTCTATACAGAATTCACATTTTCATTTGAGCTGGGCATTTTTTTTTTCTGGCAAATAGTTGTTCAAAATGTCTTATGTTTTTTAGTTTAGTTAAGTTTTAAACAAAGAATAGTAAAATATTAAAGTACTAAGTAGGCTACAATAAAAACACTAGTCCCAATGATGTTGTTTCTGTGTTTATACTGACATGTTTTTATGTGTGTACAGACACAGATACAGTATCTGTATTTGACTCATTGTATTGGGGCTCTGTTCTACCAGCAGTGCCCCATTTTCTACTTATTTCCCAAACAGAGAGGAAAAAGGTTGGTACCGTAAAGACGCCATAGTTGCTGTGACAGGACATCTGTTGAAGGTGTGTGTGTCAGATCGAGTTCCCAAGTCCACCTCTGCATGAGCCGTCCAGTTTGCTTTTCCGCTGTTATTAGATGCCCAACAGCAGCCTGAGTATCTATAATGAAGGAGGCGGAGTGTGTTATTAGTGCTGATGTAATGCATCCAGAGACACTGGAAACTCTGTTATGCATTCCAGCATTAGGAATTTACACCCTGACAGATGAAAATGTGACTTCTTTAACACTCAAACTTTGTGAGACTCAAAACCAACTGTTTACAAGTCAGCTGGAGTGTAACATCAGTCATTTTTCCCGCATGAAGTTGTGATGTCTATCTACTTTCAGTTCTTTTGGTTTTTTCCGTCACGGTGATCTTTAAAATGATTGTGCCATTAAGATGAAATGACCTGGGGTGACCTTGTGGTGCCCTAGTGATTGACAGGTCACTTATTTGTCTCTCCACTTTGGATCCACCCTGACTCCTTCTGGTTGCCGTGGCTTTAAAATAATACAGTAAGGCAGCGACTAAAAAACAATTGCCTGACTTCAAAATATGTTTCTGTGCCAGATCTTGTTGGAATGAAGTTGTAGATAATGTCCTATGATGATGGAGATTATGGTCTGATGCATATATTTCATCCTGTGTTATTAAAGCCTTTGGAATGATATGTAACTAACTTCTTGTATTGACAACATGCTATGTATCCTGAATTCTCATCTACCTTTAAACACTCTGTCCTCACTGTCGCTCTGTCCTGTGTGTTAATGGTTATATCCTCCTGAAATTTTTTTCACTGATGTTTTTGGCATGATCTTGATGGTTGTGCTTGTCAAGGCGAGACTTGAGATGTGTGGAATTCACAGCAAAAAAAACATAATGGAGGAAACCAATAAGAGATTAATTAAAAGAACAGGGAAGGGAAGTATGGAGCAGACAAAGAGAAGAAGGTGTGAACTGTTTGGTAACCTGCTTTTTGAGTATTTTTCAAAGTTGGTGAGTTTCCTTTTACTTATGTTTTGAAACAGAACAGAAACTGAACCAAAGTGAACTGGCCACCTGTGTTTCCATTCACAGTGAACAGTCAGCAGAGAGGAGGGATCTGCTTTAATTTTGTTTCCCACTTTATTCATTTATTCATTCATTTACTTATTCAATCAATACAAAGAATCTAGAATCTTTGAGCGCCTTGTCCTTTTGTCCTTTAAGATCTGCATGGAGAAGATCACATTGAACAATGTTATGTTACTTTTACTTAGGTAAAATGTCAGCAGAGTAACAGTACTTTTTGTTGAATAGGATGGTCGAGTACTCTTTCCATCCCTGGGAATGGACCACGATCTTCCTCGACTGTTAGTTTCAATTCACTGAAAACTGTTGAAACTCCCACAGCACCAACACCATTTCCTGATGACTAATATGAACTTAATAAGACATTGAAGAGTGGTCCTTCTCTGACTTGGACTTACCTCAGAGAAAAGGAGGACTGATTACTTGCGATAGTTGCCATGGCGCGCCCTTCAGACTGGCACCACCTGCCTTGGCCGGACTTATCCTTGTCAGTTTGCGTGGCTGCTGTGGTCTCAAAGCTGGTGCAGGCCCCGCTCTCACATCTGAGGGACAGTTCATTTTCACAGCTGCCCCTGCTGTTCTCTCGATAGTGGAGGCTCGCCTACGGGGTTTAGGAAGATACAGTCTTGATATTATGAAGGAAGTGATTGAAATAGCATCAGGAAGATAAAGAAAACAAAACAGGGTGTGTTAGTTACATGAGTGTGAAATGGGTTGTTGCTGGGAAATAGTATTTATAGAAAAAGTATTCAAATCCTTTACTCTAGTAAAAGTATCAATACTATAACAAAAGAAACTCCATTAAAAGTAAAAGATCTGCATTCAAAAGTTGACTTCATTAAAAGTATAAAGGTATTATCAGTAAAATGTAGTTAAGTATGAAAAGTGAAAGTATGCATAGTGAAGATTGGTTCCCTTCAGAGTGTTAAATTATTGATGCATTGACCTGTAAGAAGTATTTGAATGTTGTAGCTCTAACTGCTCCATATACTGTTGGCTGGGTTTACAGTCTAACAATGCATCACATTTGATGTTTTGCATGGAAAAGCTTCTTCTGCAAAGTAACTCCAGCTGTCAGATGAAATGTAGCGCAGTAAAAAGTATAAGATTTCCCTCTGAAATGTAGAGCAGGAAAAGCTGAAAGTCTCACTGAATGGAAATACTCAAGTAAAATGCCAGTACTGCAAAGTTGTACTTAAAAACAGGAGTTGAGTGAATAAGTTACTTTCCACCTCTGATGCTCAGAGTAATGATGGGTTACATAGCCCTTTGTTACACTCAGTCAGCCTCAGATAAATAAAGGCTTGAAAAAAAGTCACCTTGTTTTACAATATTGTGTCTGAGACGGCATACAATAAATTATGAGCAGGTTTTTTTTTTTTGTTTTTTTTTTACAACACTTTGCAGTAGATGGACATAGACGTCACAAGCAGTAACCTGAAGTTCTGGCACACAGTTTATCAAAGTGCAAGGCAACATAGAAGGAAGAAGTAGAATTCTGATGTTTTCCATTTCAAATAAAGGATGAACAAGGTTTACTTATTTTACTCAAGCAGTACAGTTTAATTGCTGAATAGAATTTAAAATATTATCTTCATAGAGACACTGACTGAGGCCCTCACTTAAATCAACCCTCTACGATTTTGCATACTGCACCTTTAAGATTTATCTTGCTGGTTATTGAGAGTCATATATTTATAAGTTTAAGAAATATAATGGTAGTGTCTGAATTCATGAAAAACCCTACCTCAAGTGTCCCATCTTTGTTCCTCTGAATAGGCATAAAACTAATGCTTTCACCATAAAAGTTGCCCTGAGCCGAAGCAACAGCCAGTAGTGCGGACAGCAGCAGCACTATTACACCAGCCGCCATGGTGTCTAGGGGCATCTGTTGAAACAGGAGCTGTTCACTCAGTCTTTTGGCATGAGAGGCGTAACAGGAATAACCAGATCAGATTGAACTGTAAGAATTTCTGATATGTAAAAAAAAAAACAACGGATCGTTTTCAATAGTGCCAGCTAATCTGTCAGGGATGAATTTATATGTCCTTTGTTAAACTTCTAGACACAAAGTTACATTCATGTGTCAAGAGGCTATGTGGGACAGTCATAAAGACTTACAGAGAAAATATACTATAAACCAAATTATTTTATGACTTTAAAGCCAAGATGAGGATGTAAGTTATCACTGATTTTTTTCCCCCTCCATCATACAATACCCTAATGGCTTTTGGGAGGCATATGGTCATGGTTGCTAGTGGTGGAAGGTCAACTCCAAGATGCCATCAGTCAACTCCTACAAGCTATGGAGTCAAGAGGTCTGCTATTAGTTAATGATAATCATGTGCAGCGGAATTTGCGCCAGCAATATGGTTATTTTATTTGTTTGTGTTCAAGTGGACCAAGCATAAGTCAGCATAAAATTAATTCATTGACCCTTTCAGGGCCACAGACAGAGACTTTAATTTATATTTGGCTGCTGGGTGCGCGTTCCCGCTACGTGCTGCTCTGGGAAACGGGTGGAGAAATTTAAGGTTTAAGTAAGCCCTGAGAAAATGTCCTTAACCTCTTTATTATAAGATCGATCATTACCAGGAAACGGGGCCCCTGTGCCAGCACCAAGGGGGGGAGAGGGAGACAGCGAAATAAAGACTTAATCAGGCTATCACCTCAAAGGTAATGACAAAGAGACAAGAAATAACCTAAGCATTAAGGCTGTGTGATTTGACAGTTTTTGACGCGCGCGCACGCGTGTGTGTCTGGGCCTGGATATTGTTTGCTTTGTTGCTTAACGCCTTTGCGGCCCAGCTCTGCACGGACCGGTATTGGGTCGCGGCCCGTTCGTTGATAATCACCTGTCCTGTTGCCAAAAGACAGAATAACACTGCAGGGGAGGGGGGCTGTCATAAATCCCACAGATACTGATGATCTAGCTAAGTAACTGTAACCGTAATCAAACCCTAAACCCATTTTGATTTTTGATGTTGACTAGGTAGAGTTAGTTGAAGAATTTTGTCAAAGTGAAACAGGCAAACATCCTAGTTCATACAGCGCAGATCAGGTGAGGACGGGTGCGGCTGGATTGTCAGGGCGCAACAGCTGCCCGTCTCATCTACACGTCAAATCAAGTCCGTTTATTTATATAAGGTATCACATTTAAAACAACAGGCCTCGACCAAATTGCTTTACTGCTGTCTTCCAGAAGCCTGAGGGTAAAGATTTATGTATGGGCGTATTTAGCTTAACTGGCAACCTGGTGGAGATAAAGGAAAGAAGTTCCTAATATGATGTCTAGCTTTTGCGACTTGGGTATGTATAGAGTAAACATCTCACAGGCAATGATCCAAAGTTTTATTATTTTTATGTCCTTAAGTTATCAGGCAATAGATATGACTGTAAGAGCATGGTGTACAAAATAGATAAAGACTGATAACGAGGTTTTGTAGTGGGTGACTGTTAGTTGTAGAAAGCTACTAGTGGTGGCTGTTAATGAGGTGGTAGACTCAGACAAACACTTAACAAGAAAGCATCATACACACTGAAACACCAGTAATTGCAAACAAACAAATAGGGTAGCCCAGGGAACAGACAAAATTGACATTTGTGCTTGCCTTTGATGGCATACTCATTGCATCCATATCATGTCCATGTTATTAATGTAACCAGACGTAAAACCAATGTTTCCTGTCTGAATGGCAGAGTGCATCCAATGGCAGCAACGTTTTGCCGTTGCCGAGACACCAGAGCACTTTTTGGCCAAGTGCCCGCGCATGACTGAGCGCACAACAACGCCACCTCGTTAGGTTTGGGGCTTAGTAGTATCCGTAGTGACGTCAGCGAGTGGAAATTGTCAGAGTGGCAAGATGGCTACGGAACCAAATAAGACTGAAATCCTTACAATTTTCAAACGATTAAGATCTATTCCCACAAACAAGGTAACGTAACAAATACACGCTGCCAGCTATGTATATTGTGTCGTCAACGTGACTTAGATTAGCTGTGGTTTGTTAGCCGGTTACCCGCTTACTATGCTCTTCTGACAGATGAGGCTAACTGATAGGTTTTCTAGCCCCTTGTATCTGTCGGCCTACACGGTCACAGAGTAGCGTTAGCGGTAGCTGACGGTAGCTAGCATGCGCTGCCGGTAAGAGTCAAACATAAAGGCCACGTATACCATTTGTGCTTATTGAGGCAGCTACCCGGTTCACATTCGCCAAGCTTGAAAACTAAACAGCCAGTTAACCTAGTTGAAAGAGGCAAAGTTAACATTATAGCTAAGCGAACATATTTATAAAGAGTAAGAATTAGGGTAACTTCACACTAAGAAAACAATTGATCATTTGACTATTGTTTTGCTAACATTATGTTGGTACTGCTAGCAAACCGTGTCTGAGGCATATGATATAAAATAAATATTGTCTCTTGTTACATAAATCCATATCATAAGTTATGTAACAGTTAAGTGGCGTTTATCGTCTGTAACGTTAGTTGAATTAGCTGACATGCCTATTATTAGAGAGTTTGTGTTTTGACTGTACGGTGTTTTAAAGCCAAGTGGCGACGACGGTGGCCGGATCGGTCAATGCAAGACAGCGCCGTTAGCCATCCAGTGTCTGCTGCTTTTATATCTCATCCTAGTTTCATTACTAAGTAGTAGCTGATCTGAATGTATTACCCACATGTTCTGTAGGCATGCTTTGACTGTGCTGCGAAAAACCCAAGCTGGGCCAGCATTCCCTATGGCGTGTTCCTGTGCATTGACTGCTCTGGCATTCATCGCTCCCTGGGAGTACACCTCAGCTTCATTAGGTAGGTTTCGGTTTCACTACAGGCTGACTCTACAGTGATTCAGAAATGTATTGAAAATTTCTAGCGTTTCATGTAGCACACGTTACATGGACAGCAGGACATCTTGTAAAGCAGAGAGGACAGTGCAAGACTAGCACATATCTAGACATTCTTTCAGTATGAAGTGTACATTTGAGCAGTGTGGTTGCTTCTGGATGAGAGTGAAGTTATTGACCAGTGGTACTGACTTAAATATTATTCTCTGTTCCCTTAAGATCCACCGAGTTAGACTCAAACTGGAACTGGTTTCAGCTTAGGTGTATGCAGGTTGGCGGCAATGCCAATGCGGTAAGTCAGTGGTGTCATTGTTCAAGCATGTTGACATAAATATGTCTGCCAGAGAACATTGTCTGAATAGTTTCCTCAAGGGTTTTGAAAGATCCTGTTAAAAAAAGTTTGAAAAGTTCACAGACTAAGTGGAAAAGGTAACTTTTGTCTAGATTGTGCAACTAGTTCAGACAAGAGTATTGTTAGGGCATAATTATGTGGTTGACAGTGTGATGCAGGTCATGTCATAGCAGATCATGCCAATCATTTCTTCTCTCCTCTCCTGTCTGTGAAGACTGCCTTTTTCCGCCAACACGGCTGTTCCACAAATGACACCAACGCCAAGTACAATAGTCGTGCAGCCCAAATGTACAGGGAGAAGATTCGACAGCAAGCCAATGCTGCATTATCCAAATATGGCACAGATGTGAGTATTTATAGTTTTGTTAAATGCTATATCATAGAGGGTAGAAATTTGCTGCTTTCTCAGGGTTGAAACACCCAAATCAGTGAAGTCAAATCAAGTGTTTTCAGTGAGACGTCACAGGCTATGCTTGATATTAATTCCGGGGTGCTCGGCTTTGACGTGGTCAGTGCTGACAGAGTTAGCTGCCAAAATAAAGTACACATTTTCCACCGCAGCCGGGACTAGATGAAAGTTGCCAGGACTGACTCACACCAACATGTCAGATGAAGAAAAAGAAAATGCATGAGTTGCTTTGATCACTGAGACCAGAGTCTCAGTCACCCTCCACCCCCACTCTCCAATCACCCACATACACACACACACACACACACAATGGCTAATTTAGACACAGACTGCTTAGACATAAACACCATTCTTAGTTCGCTGCAGTGTGTATATCAGGAGTATATTTGGTAATACACATTTAATGTTAAAAGCAAATGGCACAGTATGTCATTAAAAGTTATAAATTCTACCTGAAATGGAACAAAAACAGTATTGTCTTCAGTCACACTATACTGAGTTACATTGTATCTTAAACCACATTAATAAACAGTTCCATTTAACAAATAAATATCAGAAACAAACACGAAACCTGATTACCCCATTACCACTGTCATCAGCATCAAATAGTTTCACAGTTTGGCAGTTCACTCGCAGCAAAGCCAACAGCATAAAATAAGTTATTAACTGATAAAAAGCTACATTTGATTCTCTTAGTTGTGATCAGTGGTCACTTTTGCTTGTGTATTTTAAAACAGTTATTTGAGTAGCTATGTGTGATGTAACCACTAAACATAGGGTTGGTTTTGGCGTACACCGGAGGCAATTACCAGTTTGAATTTATGTTCATTTATACATAGCTCTGATTCACAAAACATGTCTGAGGAAGTGGATCTAATTACCAATTTTCCTTCTATATCGTGGTTAAGTTAATTATGATAGTAAGCATCTTAACATTTCCTGCAGGTTGTTTCTTTGTTTCTCCTCCTCCTGTCTCTGATGTCTGACTTACTAGTCCACTAGGGAAATTTTTAAAAATTCACTTGCAACCAAATGAAAACACAGTGCTGATAATGATTAAGATTGGGGTTATTCTTAGTGAAGCTGATTCTGTCTTTACTGCTTTACTTTAATATGAATACTGCTCAACTCAATTAGAAGTTCTCACTGGTATTTTTAGCATGATTTCAGTGCCAGAGGTCTGAGGTGTTATGCTGCTGAATTTGTATGCCAACTGTGACTTGAACCATCCAGTGTCTGTTTTAGACTATTGAACACTGGTGGCAAAAGGTTTGTGAACAGTGGCAGAGTACACTATATGTTGATCTGATATAAATTTTTTTATTTTGCTTTAAGCTACAGTAGGTAGTTTTAGTCAGTTAGCATATTGTTTCAGTACAGCAAATGGAAACCTCATTTTGGGTGAACAAAAATGAGTAGGATTATACATCACAATATCGGTAATATTGATAGTGTTTCTGCTCTGCTATTTGCTTTTTAAACATATTTTGTGGCTCAGGTATGTCAGCAGTTGAGGTGCAGTTCTGTAGTTGAGGGCATCCTGCTGGCTCAGTTGGCAAAAGTACATACTATACAACCTGCCAATTCCTGGGTTTGAATCTTGCTTGGGGGTTTGTTGTTTGTGTCTTTGCCCATGGGAGATTTTGAAGACATACAGTAGGTACTGGAAGTTAATAATAACTGGTTAGAAACCGATCCAGATCAAATCAAGCCAAAAATTCACAGCCGTTACAACATAACCAAAGCAGCATTAAACTTATAACAAAAAAAAATATGATCTGACCTCTGATACGGCCCCCATTGTCTGTATTCACTACACTGAATGTAATTTAGAGGCTGTATACTTTTTTTTTTTTTTAAACCTCACAATTTAATTCT
>OMKZ01018469.1:0-20838 GCA_900302535.1 Neoniphon sammara | reverse complement strand
GGCTGTATACTTTTTTTTTTAACCTCACAATTTAATTCTCTTACCAATAATGGACTCCACTCAGTCAAGCCAAACACCAGACATGCATCGCCATGCCTTGTGGATTGCTGGCATATTGCGTAAGAGCAGTAAAGCGATTATCAGTGTCTGTGCCATGCTGGTAGATCTACTTCAAAGTCCACAAGGTGTTGACAGCATTACAGTGATTTCATCAAAGGCAGTATGCCAAAAAACAAATGATATAAATCTTAAATTTGCATATAGCAGCATTACATAACATTTCCAGCTCTGTGGCATTTAAAGATACTGACACAGTTCCTTAACAAACGCCCGTCCTGTCTCCGCTGCAGCTATGGATTGACTCCTCTGGGGGAAATGCTCCAGCTGCAGTCCCTGAGAGGAAGGAGACCGACTTCTTTGCAGAGCACACACAGGTTTGTTACCATTAGGACTTTGCAACATTTTAGTCTGGAAAGTGACTAACTTCAGTAAACCAGCTTGTGATAAAAGGCCGCCATATTGAGCAGATATCAGGAAGTCAAAATGAGGAACGCTTGACAATTATTACACTTACCTGTTTTGGTGATGATGTTTCCATTTTGTTGTATCTGCAGCTAGCGTGAGCCTTAAACAGTTTTTACAGTTGTGGAAAATTAGTGAATTTTGTTGTCATGTTTTCAGCCTGCTAACGACTGGAGCATGACCCCATCTGCCCTGTCAGAGGAGAACGGAGCTGCTGTCACTGCACAGCTAATGGATGCAACAGCCAAAAGCCAGGATGCCACCAACGACCGTTAGTAAAAATAAAAATAAGAACGGACCTGTCAGCATGATAAATTTATTGCATTCATACATAACCAAGCAGTAAACAGGAGTTCTTCATTTATCATGTGATAAGCTCTTATCATGTCTTTTAATCATTTAAAATTTAATTGAATTTAAACGCAACCATTATGGAGAGTCTGAATTATAAGGGTCTGCTGTAGTAAGAAAAGGCAGAGGGTGAATATTTCTACAGATGTTTGTCATCAAGATTCATTTGCTTAAAGCAAAATTGTCAACTTGAAATGACATGAGCCTGTGGAAAAAAGGGTCAGGAATCTTTTGATGTTGTGCTTTAACTCTCTGAAATCTAATATCAGTTTATCTGGTTCTTCTTAGAGCCAGAGGAAGGACCAAGCATTGAGGGACTGAGCACATCACCTAAAGCCTCCATTGGTGAGTCACTTACAAGGTTTTCAGCCTGTCATGCACTTGTCTTGTCGTATTTCAGTCTGGTGCCACTGGTTTAAAACTCCGTTCCTTCATCTGTCATTTCCCTCATCATGTTTGACAGTTTTGTGTGTTCAGCGAGTTCTGATAAGTACAAGGGGTCAGCCGAGCCATGATCTCTCTGTCTCTCTCTCTTTCCCTCTCTTAACCCTCTCTCTCTGGGTATACATGTAATTTTACTTACTACACAGGTACAGACAGGAACAATAAGCCTGTGGATTAGCTTTTCTCCTGCTTCACTGCAGAGACATTTTTCCATCAAGTTGTCTGTCATGCAAAACCTGCTTCTGTCCAGAGCCATGCACTTTGAAACCTTATGATAGTTGTGCACCTGTCTTGTATTTCACTTTCTGTCTCAGACAAAGGTTCAAGTAATGCAGTACTTTAATTTACCAATAATAACATAGCAACCAGTTTCTCACTACAATTTGGCCTAAAATCCTATAGGGGAGAGAGCCTTATGGTCACCTAACTTCTACTACTCCTTTGTTTTTGATGGTGATTTCTGCTGTGTCTTGTCCTGTAGAGGACTCCATGCGTTTGTCATCACATGAACCATGGACACCTAAAGGTGATTAGATTATCTAGCTGCCTGACCGCTGGCTGTGCTTCAGAGGCATGGTAGTGTGCTTGATTGACACCTCACAAGCCCTCGCCCAAACTCTGTCCCATGTTTGTTTGTTTTTTTTTTGTTTTTTTTTTTAGGAAACATTTTTCAAGCATTTAAACTATTAACAAAACTTTTGAAAATGTCTTTTAGAAAAGTTAGGCGTAATTGTGCACTACTTTGTTGATAATTGTTTGGTAAACAAGTTGCTCTTTGACAAGGTTATTTGTTTTCAGTCAAAAAGTGCAACAACACGGCCGCTGCATTGTGATAAAATATAAAGAGCAAAGACGTATGAGGCGTTTTTGGCTGAAAAATTGAGTCATCTTTCGTACTTGGTGTTACTGACTTTGTTTTTATCTGCAAGACTGTGAAATGAATTGTTTAATGTTTGGCTCCATGCACAGGAACTATGACTCACTGTCTGAGGTTAAAGCACAGACTGATAATTACATTAACAGCTCCCTTCATATTTACAGTGTTCTTCTGATTTAGGTTGCAATATAAGCAGCGGTTTGCACAAAATACATCTTTTTTTCTAATTCCTGTGGACACCGAAGTCTGGTGTTTTCAAATTCAAGTGTTGTCGTGCATTGGCTGGCATGTCTTTAACCAAGTGTCATGCTGTGTGTCTGTCATGTTTGGTTGGTTGCATTTTTAGTGTTGAGAGAGCAAAGCCAAAGAAGGTCCTGTTCCTCCCAGATGCTGCAGTGCTGCATATCTGCATTACGAGCCTTGTTAGCCCTTTTCATGAGCTGACTCCTTCCTTACTTGTTTTGGTTTTATGTTGTTGTAAAATCTGTTCCTAATTGATCTGCTTGGTTCACTAAAGATAAGATAATGCTTTGTAATTAGTTAATACAGCTTGTTGTTACTGTTTTATGAATTGGAAGCTAGTCTTACATGCTGTTTGTTTATCACAGATGTGAAACCCTCCATCATTGGGAAGAAGAAGCCCATGGCTGCTAAAAAAGGGGTGAGTGATGTTTTCATAAAACTTCTCACCTGTGTCTTGGGAGCTGCAACACCCAGTGATTGATTTGCTCCTGTGGAACAAGAAATATTGGATACACTTTCTGGATACAGCTTTGTCTAGAAAAGCACAGGGAGAGGGAAACAAAAAGGGAGTTTCACCAGTTTGGCAGGGGAAACTATTTTAATATGCTGTTGTCAGTTTGATGGACTAGACCTTTATCAGAAGATCAACTAAAAGATTGGCTTAAAATGTTGCTATACCTGCTTTCACTCTTGCACTTCATAAAAGTGACTTTTATCAACCTTTATCAGTGACCAGTAGAACTTACAGCAACAATTCTCAGGCACAGCTTACAGTGGTCTGCAAATAACATGAATTATAAAGTCATGTTTTCACTAGAGAGACAAGCAAGCTAGTGAATTATACATGTCAGAGAAACTGGGCTGGGCTGGAAAGTGAGCTTTGAAAGCCTGAAGTCTTTGTGTTATCATTGTTCATGTACCTCCATGACATAAAGCACCTCTTATCTAGACCCACGTTGTTAACAGTATTTCCTCCTCATGCAGCTCGGTGCGAAGAAAGGCCTCGGCGCCCAGAAGGTGAGCAGTAAGAGTTTCACAGAGGTGGAGAAACAGGCGCAAGTGGCAGAGAAGCTGAGAGAGGAGCAGGCTGCCGAGGCTAAGAAACAAGCTGAGGAATCCATGTGAGTAAAATCAGTTTGTTTTTATTGTTTTATTGGCTGCTGCTATTTAGAATAATAATAAACTTTATTTTCAAGGCACTTGACACAGTTTACAAAGTGCTTTACGGGAATAAAGTAAATAATAAAAAATAGAGTAACAGCAAACACAATTTACATTTTACCATTTGAAAGAACACAACACGAAGCTGATTGACAAGGCAAGGCTATAACATTTAAAAGGCAGTTATAAACAAGTGTATAATGCAACACAGAAAAGGTAAAAATCATCGAAACAGCCAAGGTGAATCAAGATTTAAAAAAGCAGCTCTTCTAAAGTATATTTTAAAAGATGACACAGGTCAAGGTAGTTGGATAGCATCAGGTAAGGTGTTCTGGGCCTGTGCTATACTGGGATATTATAGTAAAGGGAGGTATTTTCATTAAATTAAAATTCGCCAAAGACCAAACACAGTTCATTAAATTTTATGCCAAAATGTGCGACATTTGAAGGGTTCTTGCTCTGATGTTTCTCCTCCTGGCTGTTGCAGCGTGGCCTCGATGCGTTTGGCCTACAAAGAGCTGGAGATCGACAGGAAGATGGAGGAAAAGAAGCTCAAGAACCTGGAAGGAAAGAAGAGAGAGCAGGCCGAGCGACTCGGCATGGGCTTTGGCAACAGGAGGTAAAATCACAACAGAAAGCCTTTTGTTTTACATGACATCATTTTACATGCATTCGAGTAAAAGATAATGGCTGAGGTTTATATGCAGACTTTTTTTTTCCCAGCACAAACAGTGAATTGTTTACGACCCACAGCCAATTTTGGACCTGATCCCTTATACTCGGGCTAATCATTGGCATTTTTAGTATGGAATCAGTTTTGTTGGTCTTTTTGCAGTAAGGGTGAGCCTAGTGTTGATGCATATTTGCAAATACTACAAGTGTGCTGTGGTGTGTATTTACATTTGCTTGTGTGTTTCCTGTTGCAGTGCCGTGTCTCACTCAGTGATGTCAGAGATGCAGCTGATTGAGCAGGAGACCCCTGTGGGGAGCAAGACCTCTTCCCGCTCCAAACTGGACATGTTCGATGAGCCGGGCTTCACCTCTGGACCACCCAAGTATGACCACTCATCACCTGCTGTTTCTGTTGTTTTTCTTCCTGCAGTCCATCCTGCTCTGCTGTTTGATCTTGATTGAGACAAAGATGGAGGAAAAGGTTTCCCAATGCCAGCAGGGACTGGCTGTCACTAAACCAGCCACAGGTTATTGAACTAAAATGTTTTTTGTTTGATGGACTTGCAGGTATAAGGACAACCCATTTACAGTGGGAGATGGTTTTGGATCCCGATGGGACTCAGAGGGAGGAACCGCGTCCTTCACCACCTCCTGGGCCCTGGAGAAAGAGGATCCCAAAGAGGAGGTTACCATCTCTAGCATACAGCCAATAGGAGAGAGGTACCTACATACTGATGTTCATGTTAACTGTGTTCTCCTTCTTCACATTCTTCCCGAGCTCGCCTCAGTCCAGTCAGCTGAATGCTCAGACTCTTACACTGCGCTGGTCTCAGCTCTCTGTGTGCTCCTCCTCTGTCCGACCCAGGCTTCCCAGCAGAAGAAAAGCTGAAGTGTCAGCGCCAGTGGCAGAGTCAAGTGAGGCCAGGCAGAAGTTTGCCAACGCGAAGGCAATCTCCTCTGACATGTTCTTTGGCCGGGAGACCAGTGCTGAGGTAAACAACCTCCTCATCTCTGTTTTAAAGAGCTACGACCCCCTAATGACATCTCAGGATCAAGCTCTTTGTGTTGGCCATCCGGGTCAGAGATTTCTGTGCTTATTTGATTGTCTGTTGTTTTTGTTAGAAAACATAAATGTGAGCCATGGCACTTGTATATTAGTTGTAACATCCTTCTGGGGATTGTTCGTTAATCGTGAGTTTTATCCATTTTACAGACAAATTGGTTGAGCCTGGTCTTTAGTGTTAACGCCCTCTGATCAGCTGATTAACTGATTGTTCTTCTCTAAACTTCTGTGAACCACTGATAGTTACTGACATTATTCCTTTATCTCTCAGTACGAGGCGAAGACACGACTGGAGAGCATGTCTGGCAGCACCTCCATCAGCTCAGCTGACTTGTTTGGGGACCACAGTGATCGTACAAGTAAGACCGCGTGTGTGTGTGTGTGTGTCTTTGTCTGTGTCTGTGTGCATGCATACTTATGGTTTGTGTACTACTAACAATGTGAAGTTTTCAAAATGAGGATTTGTGGATTTCTTCAAACACCGCAGAAAAACGAGAACATTATTTCCATACTGAAGCATGCTGCAGCGGACTGTGGTTTTTATTCTTATGCTGTTTCACTGAGCAGGAAAACCAACAATTAGAAAACCAAATATGATTTTTCACTCAGTTCTCTTCATCGATAGTTACAGACAAGGATATTTTCCGAAACAAACACAGTGATGAACTAAATGTGTGGCATGTGGTGTTTATGACATTATGACGTTATGGTGAGGTCTGTGTCTGTATAGACAGATTATGTGAACAATGTAATTCAAGAGCAAAAAACGATAGAAACTTCACTACAGGTTCCTGCTACAGAGAAGATGATCTCATTAATTTTGAGCACCTTGCTGTGTAAATCTGCATATTAATGAGGAAAAACTGATTTTCCTGAAACTGCTATAACTCCTGCCCGTTTCTTATGTGAAGACAAGTAACGTCAGCATATATAAATTTGCCAGTTATTGGCCTCATTAGCATGCATACTGCTTATGTTTTATATCATGTTGAATATGCCAGGACATTGGGCAATTTAAGCACCTATTTAATTTTTGAACATGGTGCTAGAAAAGTATCAAATGAAAAAATCAGTGTTCAATCTTTTAATTTCCCCACCTTATTCACTGACACAGACATTCGTGGTGAATGGCATTAATTCAGATTCCTGTGGGATCGTTAATGCTGTAGATGGTTTAGCTTCTGCCTGACTGCCTCCTGTACTGATTCCCCTCCTGCTCCCCCTCCTCCTCCACTTCTTCTCCAGGCGGGTCGAGTTTTGACAGTGTGCTCCCCTCTGGCCCCGACATCGCACAGTTCAAACAGGGAGTGAAGACCGTAGCAGGCAAGATGGCTGTTCTCGCCAACGGTGTCATGAATACGATCCAGGTGAGAAGTGTCAGTTTTCACATCGTATGAACTGTGGAAACGATGCTGCATGTGGCTCACTGTCCAAACCTCCACACAAATGGCTGCTTTTTTTTTTTTCTTCTTCTTCGCCCAGGATCGCTACGGCTCCTATTGAGCAGACCCGAGAGACGAGCACCGACCTGTGGGAGAACATACTAACGACTGTGTAGAGCAAAGCAGCCTCCTGACTGACGTGCATTTGGGCGAAAGAGACGGGACGAGAGAGAGAGAGAGAGAGAGACAGGAAGTAGAAAAGGTTGCATGGAGAGACAAATCGTCCTTCTCGCCTGTCCACTTTTAGAGACAGTTTCCCAGGACTGAGACAGTATTTTCTTTTCTCATTCTCGTTAGCAGATGATTGAGTTTTATTTTCATAAAGCAAACCATTGGAGGGTGTAGTCTTTTCTAAACCAAGAATTTTGCTGTAATTTACCGTCAGAAAGAGTTTTTGGTCTTAGATTTCAAAATGATATCTGTCAAAGTTAATTCTACTATATTTTATTCCTTATAAATGAATCATTGAATTGTTTTGATTCATATTATTTCATGCTTATGATGTTTGTTTTTTTGTTTTACTGTGGGTGCTATTAAAAACGAGCGTTATGCTATATTTTAACCATTCAGCGTTAATTTGAACAAGAATGATGATTCACGAATTGCGTTCAGTGTTCAGTTCACTGCTGCTCACTTAGTTTTTCCTCAACTTGTTTTTTTGATTTACATGAAGCACCTGGCAGCCAAGAAAACCTAAAGAAGCAAAAAGTGGTTGTTGACCATCTGGATTCAGCGTGTCGTGTCACCCAGACACACGGAGCTTGTGATTATACAGTTTTATCTGGGTGGACTTCTGAGATACTGAGCATCAAATACTTAATGTACAAGGTGGCAAAACTGTTATGATTTTTTTTTATATATATATATTTAACCACATTTGTTTACACAACGCACAAGCATGAAGTGTCAGTCAAAGATCCTAAATATGTGGATAACTCAATTTTGATTTATTAAAAAGAAAAACCAGATAAACCTTGTAATTCCAAGCTCTACAAAATGATATTGTTTTGTCTATGCATTTACATTTTACGGCCTTCAGGGAAAGCTGAAGGCACAACAATAATCTCACTGTCATTTTCAGCTGGTTGAATCCAAGTCTGCCCATGGTGCGCCTAGAGGCTTGTTGTGTTGCTTTCCCCCCCTCGTTGATTTCATCTTCAGTTTTTTTGAGATATAAGACAATGGAAAATATTCCTGACTTAATTTGGTATAAATATCTTAATAAGACGGTTGTTGTTCAGAGGTTTGAGCCTCTGTCTGACATGATGTTCCTGAGTTAAAATCATTTGTCCTTTAACTGTAACACCAGAAGGAGCCCTGTCAGTACTTGGGCAGAAAAAGGAAATAAAGACAACCTGTGTGTTTTCAAAAAAAAAAAAAAAGAAAAGGTTATACTGCCTTTTACAGTATCTCTGCAATAAAAAAATTACAGGCTTTATCCTGTTGTTTTAACCATTACTTCCACCGGGGATAAAAGTGAATTACATGCAGTAAGCAGCTGTATTTGACACATTTGTGGGTCAATATCAGCCTGTTTTGAAAGCATGTGCAGAGTTGTGAAGGTATAGTGGGAAGGCAGATGATCAAATCCTCTCCGTTAGTCTCCTGTCATCGATACTCATCTCTTCACTTCCCAGGCAGACTTGACATTCAAACTCAAAGTTTATCTAAAGGTCTGACCCAGTAGATATAAAAGGTCTGGAAACCTTTTGTAAACTTGCTCATATTTTTTTTCTTTGTGGCAGTGAAATAGGTTTGAGTGTCATCTGTTCCCTACTGTGGTCATGCCTGACTGTGTATGTCCCGCCCATGATGATAAACTGTCCAAAAGATTATTAACCCACGGATTTAAAGGATGAAACATTGAACTATTTATTTGTAGGCTATGAAAAGAAACTTATTCCATATGTTAAATAAAGATCAAAAACCTTTGCTGTCTCCTCCTGTCTTTATTGACTGCTCTGTAGTATAAAAAAAGACTGAAACCTGTTTTTGTTATTGGTTAAATCTTTGGTTTTGTAATAATAATGTGAGAAGGGCTTTGACAGAATTTGAATTTTCTGTTTTGGTTCCTCTTTTTGGGTTTGTAATCCTGACATTTTTGCGTTAAAGGTAAACATATTTTACCGAGTCACTGGACAGCTAGATTATTTCTCTTGTAAGAATGTGATTTTTTTGTGTCAGTTGGGCCATAGTGCAATGTGTTGATACTGTATGATGTAAGAAATGTGTCAGGTAAAGATGAGGCACGAAAGTCCTCTGAAGCCTTTTGAAAATCTTTCAGCGTCGTAAATTGGAGACCAGAAAATCTCTGCTACACAACAGGCTTCATGTCTGCTGGTGGAAAAGTGTTGCTGAGTTTTTCTTCTACTTGTGTTTGTGTTACTCAGTTTGGCTGCTTGGTTTCATGTCGTCTCTTGATGGCTGACAGTGACAGAAACTGAAGTACCTCAACAGATGATAATCAACTACGTTCTTCAGACAAATAAACCACTGCAAGGACTTTTAGCAAGATTAATTAAATTAGAAAACAAGGGAACATTGATCACAAACATAATATGCAACAAATTATCATGACAGCAAATCTCCATTAGTACTGCAGTCTTCACTGTATGGAGAATGGCACAATTCAGAGCACTTCTTACATCACATTTTGAATAAGCCAAAGAAATAGTTCACTATTTTAACCTCTGATTATGAGGAAGAAGTTTCTCTCAGCTTTTATCAAGCCAAAGCTCTGTGGTGCCACCTACCAGAAAACAAAGAAAAAAAGAGCTGAAAAACGTATTACTAAAAATAATGACAATCATCATAGCTTATTTCTAAGATATCCCTCTAAATCTAAGAGAGTTCTTATTAAATGCATTTGCCAAAATAGAAATAATTAACCCTCCAAGGCTAAGGGCAATATTAAGGTGCTCACTGTCCGTCTGACGTGCCAATCCTGGATGGAACGGGAAATCATTTTTAGACAAATATGGCAAGTTGTTCAGTCTTTCAGTGAAGAGCGCAGGTCCCTCTGCCTGCAGCGACGGACCCACAGCTCCTGTCTGTCATTTCCTCTTTTTTTTTTCCTGACGTACATTGAACATCTCAGCACGTCAGTCGGCTCTTATCCCCAGTTGTAGAAGTAGATCTTCTGCCAGACGGGGAGGTAATCCATCAGAGGGCCTGAGCAGACAGACAACAGGATTAATCATTCAGAGGGAAGCCTAGCACTAATACACCACATAATGAATTGTTTATGTGTGAGTGAGAAAATTAATTGACTGGTGTTCAGGATAGAAGTCCTAGGTGGGTGCAGGACTGAAACTGAAGAGGTAGAGAACAGTAAAGAGAGTCTGCACGCTGTTTATCTGCTCCCAAGGCCAGTGACACCGAGTGTCATAAGACTTGAAATGTTATGACACTAATCACTGCAGGTGGTAAATTGCCTGCCCTGGGAGCAGATACAAAGTGTGCGAATTGCATTTACCATTCTCAACCACTCTCACTAATGCATGTTTGTCCAAATACATTGTTATAATTGTTAGAAGACAATGAAGTGGAAGTGCTGCAGGGTGTTTGCTGTGGTAACACTCAGGTGCTCTTTGGATGCTTTGGGTGGTTCTGACTCTTGGAAGCGCTCACTGCATTGGTTAAGATATTATCCCAATAAAAAAGTGCAGTGCAAAAAACATCCCAGGCACACTGTAACGTTCATACAAAATTAAAATAGCTTTATTTTACATAGAAATATGTCAGTTTTAAAGGACAAGCGCACTGTGACCCACTCTGGTCTCCATCCGGGTCATTGTCCCTGCCATGTAAAATAAAGACATTTTAATTTTGTATGAACATTACAGTGTGCCTTGGTTATTTTTTGAAGGAGACTTGCCTTGCAGGTTTTTACTAAGATGATATCTTTACCAATGCAATGAGCCTTTCAAGAGTCTGAACCAGTATTGCTGTAATTGTGTTAATGATATTCATTTTTATTACAGTTGTCCCAATACATTGTTGCCAGTCACTCATACATTACTGCTTATCTTAACATGACATCATCATCTATTTTGGGCCAATTATGTGCGTTAACTACACCACCAAACCACGAAACAGGCCATCAAATGCAAGGAGTATCACAAATGTCTGTTTTTTAAATAGTGTTTACATGTTATAGAGTGGATTTTTTCTTTAAAAATGCATGTATTTGAAGGTCAGTCTTTGCGACATGGAACAGGTGTGACCACTTACGTGCTACCAGGCCGATGCCTGGGACGTGGTCAGCCAGGAGCCTCAGCAGGAACAGAATCTTCGCCCTGATAAAAACAGGTGAGAGAACAGAGAACAAAAACTTCTGTAACACTAAGATCATTTCAAGTGTGATATGATAATGGAGCACCCAAA
Source organism: Neoniphon sammara (assembly GCA_900302535.1). Taxonomy (NCBI): domain Eukaryota; kingdom Metazoa; phylum Chordata; class Actinopteri; order Holocentriformes; family Holocentridae; genus Neoniphon; species Neoniphon sammara. Next base: position 9,677 of record OMKZ01018469.1, on the reverse strand, counting down.
GTTCTCCAGTATGTGATGAGCAGGTATTTGGTAAGGTGCACATTTTTGCCAAGTAAAAAATATTTATAATTGCATGCACTCTGCCAAGAAGGATTGCTTTCATTCCATCATCGTGAGTGAAATGCCACATTAACCATCCAGAGACACTTACTCTGAGTATCTGTCGTAGAAAGGCGAACGAAGAAGGTAGTACAGCAGAAGAAAGGCTCTCCTCCTCATTTCTGCCCTCTCCCATCGATTCTGGAAGTTGGTGTCACTGAGCAAACCAAAGCTAGAGAAAACACACAAATAAATACTGAATGTCACCCAATTCAGAATTTCAGTGAAACTTCACAGAACTGTCAGTGTGACCCAGGATGGGAGTTTACTGAGTCAAAGTTGTGTGTAAAATAAAGAAAATGAGAGTTTGGTATTGAAATGTTATTCATCAACTGAACCACAGACTTGGAAAAAGACTTTGAACAGAGACGCACAAATTACACCATGAGTGAAAGTGTTGGGATGTAAATGTGAGTGAACTGTGTGTGTGTAATAACCTTCAAATTGTCCCCTGTCCTCGTAAACTGAGGACAGGGTGGTGTAAAGGAAGCGCTGATTTACCTGGATAGTTCGAGGACTCCAGAGACGAGCCAAGGCTTCCAGGACTGTTTTCCACAAAGTCCAAGACAGAGCACTGCATTCAGAACATTTTGCTTTAAGGAAAAAGAAACACTGATCTCTCAATTCTCAAGTAGAGCCGAACCTGCAAGCCTAACCTGAGAACCTGCAATACAAAAGAACAACCTCTGGACAGTTTCATATTTAATCCTCTAACTTGAATGCACCACAGGAGAAGGATACAGTGCACGAGCGGTCGTGTGATGTATATGGACTCTGCGAGGGTCTCCTGGACTCCCAGCTGTGTCGGTCTGCTGTGGAGCTTCTCCTGCTTCACGCTGCTGCTCCTCCTCTTCTCCTGACTCGGCGCTCCCCACAGTCTGGCCTGCAGGGCGGGGGCTACCACATCGACGGGGGGAGATGGAGAGAGGAGGTGGACAACTTGACCACCGTGACTTATAATGTCAGAGTTTGGCGTGTTGAGTAGAAATTCATTCAAAAAGCGTGTGTGATCACCAGGGACAGGGGGCACTTTATGGGGAAAACCAGCTATGTGGTATTTTCTTTATCGTTAATTCACAGTGTGTTTGGCAAAATGAACTTAAGTACAGAAGGGATAAAGCACAACCTCGACTGCAGTAAAATTTAAGGATGCACTATGCAAAACTGAAGTGAGGACTGTTAAGACTCAACAGACAAAAACTGTGGAATAAGTATAACTGATCAGTGGAGTCTGGCCAACAATGAGACAGAGTCAATTATCAAATTTCACGCTTATTCCACTGTTTTTGTCAGTTGAATCTAAAAAAGTCCTCATCATCTGACCAATTATGAAAACCATCTAGACAGTCAATTTTTTTATTTTTTTTTCCAGATGTGTCAAAACAAACGGTCCTCACTGCGATCGACCTTCAAATTTTTCATGGTTCACCTTTAAGAATCTGACGTAGCAAAATCAGGCCAACTGTAAAATTATCAAATGAGCTTTAGAGATGGAACGAGGTTTTAATTAACTACAGCAGTAATAAGATCTTTCACTAGTCTTACCGTTTCCTAGCGGCCTCACGACTCGTCCCGACCGCTGGCCCACGTAGCAGCTGTCATCTCTCTGCTCCTCACCGCTGTCGTCTACGCAGAGAAGAAGAACAGAAAACTTTATGCTCCCTCTTTATGAAAACATACTACAGAATCCCACTTTCAGATGTCGCTTCTTAAAGGCCCAAACTTGACCTGGAAACACGTTTACCTCTGGTTCAACAATAGCTTCATTGCTGCCTCAGTTTACTTTAATGATATAAAGTGTACTTTTTCAAACTCAAATTAGTTGAATAAGTTTGATGCAAGGTCTGACACTGTGTGAAAGTTAAAAAAATGTTTTAGGTGTATTTAAAATCTGTAAATGCATTGCACTATTTGTGTTTTTAGTTATGTTAGAATCAGCAAGTCCTACTTCTCACAAAATTATATGCATAATTAATAAACCCATAAGCAGTAACCTAGAATATCACTTGCAACACTTATTACCAAACTCTGCGTCCCTGTCGAGGGGGATTATGGGAGGTGAAGTCTGGATGCCAGATTTGTACCACAGAAGAAGCAGGATACGCAAAATTGCCCTGAGGACAAAGATGAGAAGAAAAATTCGTTAGGAAAACGAAATAATACAGTGCACCTTGTACATGGGCCACTTGATTTCTGTCTGTCTTTTCACACACTATCCAGTCTTTCTAAAATAAAGTTATGAGAGCAGGTCACTCAAAGTATATATATGTAATGCGTGTATATAAGTGAGACAACATTTATCAATTAAATGTGACTACCTTGTGTGAACATCACATGATTCAATTCCATTTTTAAGACAGCATAAATTGAGCCATGTAAAATCCACACATTGATCAATCTAGTGCAAGTCATCACTCTTTTCCTCTAAAATGTACTAAAATACAAAGCCATACTTTGCGATTTGGATGAGTCCGATGACCAGCCAGCGCCCCGCCTCGCCCCACATCTTGTTGGCTCCCATCTCCAGGAAAACCTCCACATACTCCAACACTGACAACCACGTCAGGAGTCTCTGCTGAGTGAGAGACTGACAGAACAAACACACAAAAACAAATCAGCACGGTCACAGTCACCTCCAATCTACAGCACAGGAGCAATGTGACATCCGTGCAGCGGCGCTCACCACAGGAAGGGTGCATCTCAACCCTTTGCGCAGAATGCTGTCATTTAACAACACCAGGAGGTTTGAGGCAGAGTACACTGAAAAGAAAACAACACAATGAGGAGGAGGGTTATTCTATCAAACAGCACAAAACTCCTGAAATGGGCCCAATAATGAACAAATACTATAAAAGAATTTCAAATATTTCTCTGAATACACTGTGTTGTAATTTGTACTTTATTGATAGGTAACATTAAAACTGCTAGTAGTAGTAGTAAAAATAGTAAGACGTGTGCTTTAAGGGCATTATATTGTGCTGAATTATGGGCCTTTTATGGAGATAGCAGCCCACAATTTCATCGGTGGCCAGAAAAACTGTACTGAGTGTCTTAAATGGCAGAAAGAAAACACTTAAAAACACTAAATTCTTTTTTTCCCCAAGCCCAAAGTGTGTAGCTCATTACACAAATAATTAAAAACACTGGTATTTGTTCCAGGCTTGAGTGCACTGTATAGCACTATGAATTGTGTCAGAGAATTTGCCTTTACTTACCTAATTCGGATATTTCATGGGACTCTGCAAATCGCCCTGCAAAATAAGATTAATTGCATGTTATAACTTAATCAGCACAGGCCGTTAAGCTTCGCATTGGATTTCACATTAAAGGACACATGGAATTCAACAAGCAGCGTTGTGTGAATGTGCACAAGCGTGGCGTGATGTTTTTACAATTAAACAGAAAGACAACTCTGGTCTAGCATGTGTGTCTGCAGAAGTCAGCTGGTCTGGAGTCATGAAGTGCAATTACAATTTGAAGTGAAACTTTTATTGTGACAATATAATTAAGGTTCGTGTTTCTTGGTTCTCTAATATGAGTTTGACTGACCTGCAATAAGGTAGGACAGAGTTCGCACCGTGCTCTCCAGCTGAGCTGTGGCTCCTGGGTTTTTCCTCACATACTCACTGTACCGCTCATACAAGCGAGTCAATTTGTCAATGTACGCTTTAGACATGTCAACATTTACTACAGACCGAAAAATACAGTCTTCACTTAATACCCTGTATATGCAAACACAAACAGTTTAATTACGGCTGGTTTGGGACACACCAACCTCTCTGCACTCGCGCTCTGAACATGGAAGTAGGCTCTAAAAACAAAACTTCCGCGTGTGTGGTCCAACAGTTATTTGCGCCCCCAGCTGTCACGCTCAAACACATTTGGTTCCTACCCGGTTGTACACGCCTCTTCTTCCGGACACGTTGTTGTTGCATCAGCATCCAACCATCTGACTGACACTGTTGCAATGTCGAACTCGGGAGAGCAAGGTACAGTAAATGAATGCAGTGTTTAATCGTCTTGTTGGCTCGATTAGGTGAAAATGCATTCGAAGGTTATAATAGCAAGTTGTCATATGTTTCGACAAACGGCCACAGCCACTTGCTAGCTAATGCTGAAAGCGAGCAAGCTTTCCAGACGAGCCGCCTAGCCTTAAATCTGAACCCGGAGCTCTAGGTAACCCAGCCGTACACCAGAGTACTCCTAACTATTTGGCAATTTAATGTGAAAGTGGCCTTGCGCATAGGCAAATATGCACACTTCAAAAAATATGACTCTCGACCTGGTTTGACTTTTTAGGAGACGCTCTTCAATTCGGCACACATGCATTTAGCAAACAACATTTTTTAAAATTTAAGTGCAAGCTTTAAAACCGGCTTGCTTGTTAACCCAGCGATCTTGCAAATCAGTACAAATGTTGAAATTTTATGGAAATAAGGGCTGTTGGGTTGATTTTATTTATGCCGAATTAAAGAATGTATCCTAACGTTTTAGGAAAAGTCTTTAGTTATATTTTATGATACATATAGCTTTGCCGATAATTAAGAACATATTGAGTGCGCAGATTTTTGAATAGAGGTCGGGCAACAGGTAATTCGATGGTCATGACAGCATCTCTGGTCAATGAATTTTGACAAGCGATTGCTTGATTCAGTTGCCCTCTTTTCCTTCAGGAGAGGTTCAAACAATGGGCAGATTTTGCCAGAAATAATTAATCTGTGATGTCTGTGGCAGCCGGCTAGGACACTCCCTCACACTGTTTGCACTGGTCTGCACTAATGTTTGCAATGCATATAGCTCGTCATCATTTGTATAGATCATGACTATAGTCTTGACATATGGGGTGATGTTAAATGTTACAATTTTGTTTTAAGAAAACCTTTCACAGTTTTTCTCAGAATTATATAATTGACTTTGTTTCAGTTTCATTTTTAGTGTTTAGGTGTGGTAAAGACTGTGATGTAATATGTTGGCAGTGTCTATTCTGGGCACAAACTGATTGAAAATTGGTACTGGAGGGAAACACGGTATTCATGTTTTAAGAGCTGACTCAAACCAACTGTTTACTGGAAAACTGAATGAGATGGATTGGCATCTGCTTAACTGTGGGTGTATTTTCAGTTAGTCTTGGGGCAGAGATTCTTTTACTTCTCTTCAGATCTCTTCTGTTTTGAGTCCCTGTGTTTGTCCCACAGCGACACAGCTGCAGGCCCACAGGCGAATCAGTGCACATCTAACACCACTGGTCAGTGACAGTGATATCTACTTTATTTATACCCAAACCTGAACTGCCCTGAACTGCTTATACAGTTCCCTTATTGTCACCCTTGTTGTCAGACACAAAAACATCTGCACTGTAGATTTGTTACTGGAGAGGTTAAACACTCATCAGTGTTTTATATCAGAGGCTGGCCTGATCCTCTTTGTCCTCATGAAGCGATCCACACTGGTTTATGTTTTTTAGATATAGGACTTCTATACAGCTACCTCAGTTCGTTTCATCTTTTATTGTACATCAGAGCACATCAGACATGTTCTTCAAGATTGCTGAGCAACAGCTCTGAGATAAAATGCTCAGCATTTATGGAATGAGCAGCAGGACATTTTAAAACTACAAGTATTGATTAGGACAGATCAGTTCAGGGAACAAAACAGGGATCTAGAAATATTTGAATCTGTCTCAGCCATCATTTACATGGACTGTACCTCTATTTGCTATTAAAATGTTAAATATTTATGATTGTATTAATCATTTAATCAGTGTGATGAACGTTTACATTGCTTGACTCTCTTGCACCTTTGTTTTGTACAAGGGTGCACTGTACATGAGATCTTGTGATTTCAGCTGCACTTGCCTGAATTAATAAGGTTTAAAAGTAAAATAATGACAGTAAGAATAAAACCTATTACGTTGTCCTTTTGCTCACTGTTGAGTTCAATATTAGCCTACAGCTAGAGTGCAGAAATTACCATTTGAGAATCTGCTCTTTTCTAAAGTTTAAGCATGACGCTGAGAAGAGACAAAACAGAGGGATCACACTTGGCTGCTGCAGCCTAGCCGGTAATTATTTGCGCATATTTGCCCTCTTGTTTCTGCAGCCTTTGATTATGGCTTCTTGCTACACATTAAAGAGGAGGCTGCGTTGGCGGGGGCCCTGAATGAGTACCTGGCCTCCCGCAGCTACCTGGCGGGGTTCAGCCCTTCCCAGGCCGACCAGAAAGCCTTCGGGCTCCTCCACAGCCCCCCAGCTCCACAGCATGTCCACGCTCTGCGCTGGTACAGACACATAGCAGCCCTGCAGCAGGACCTCAGCCCAGACAGCAGCAGTGAGTAGACAGCTGAAGGCACGAGGCCTGAACAGGCTGGCCACCGTCCCGTAGATACTAGCCTTCATGTTCAGGCTGTGTGAGGTCCCCGAGGCAGTGTAGCCCAGGTCTTGAATCTCACTGGTTATGCTAAGTGCAGCTCTAACCTGCTGCATGAACCCAGGGCTTCTTGGGACACAAAACTTAGCTTTCATTCTCCTTGTCAGTCATGGCGACATACATGCTGCCTGGAAAAATTTATGTCTATCTTTTGTTTTTCCAAGATTTCAGCCAAGCACCAAGGAGAGTCGGTTTATCACTATTCAAACAAAATGTTTGGCAGCTGGGACAAATCCCACTCCATGTTGCAAAGAGACACCTCACCAGAGGCACTGCCTGACCTCAGAGTCGCTCTTCAGGCAGTTGGTGCATTGTGATGTGAATACGCACCAGAGGTGGCATGTCATCTGCAGCATTTAAGATATCAAAAGTAGCAGGATTGCACTGCATGTGGTTCAAAAATGTGTACATTTGTTTGGCATGTGGAGTGTGGCTTTGTCACTGTTAACTGATTGTGTTCTGCCTTCAGAGTGTAGCTGTATGCTGCTCAGCTGAACACTGTTAGCTCCAAAGAAGCACAAGTTCTTTTCTCTGGCTTACATCAAAAGGAAAAAAAACACTGAACAGATTTGTCAGGACCAGAAAGTCGGGGAATCAGAGTCTGGACTGGCCTGAACTCCTACTACATGTATCTGCTCATTTGTATTTGCCAACATCTTGAGCCTGAAAGTGGACAATGTAAAACCTCAGAGGAAATCTTGGTTGTTCAGATAAGCTGCATTTTGCAGAGCATGTTGCCAATATTTTCTTCAAGATTTTACTTTGTTCACAGTTGGACTCGAGACGTAGGTAAAAACAAATTAATAACTGAGGACATAGTCTGCCACAGTCTTTTACTGTCTTTTAGAGGGTATAAACCAACATTTCTACAATAACTTCAGTAAAAATTCAGAGGATAAGTATGACGCTAATGAGCTTCCTAATTTAAAAGTTGGCTGTATCACAAAGCAAATTCAGTTTAATTTACCATATATTTCCCCCTCTGGCATGAAAAGTTATGGTGCTTAAGGGAAAATAATGAAATGTTTAGGTTTCTATAAGGGGAAACTTAGGGAAACTTATTTCTCTAGTGGGGTGCGTCTTCCTCTGGCCTTAGTGATTTATATGTTTAACAGCCCTGAACAGTGCAGTACATTAACAACTTCCATTTTGATCAGTGCTCAGTTTATGTTGTGACTGAAGCAGCAGGAGGTGTTATATCCTGTTATGTCTGATGCAATTGGGGACAATGAGTCAGAGCAGTTTTAGCCTTCCCATTACAGAGTTTCCTCTCACATTATGTAAGTGGCAGCGACTCCCCCTCTGCACAGCACTCGGCAAACTGAAGAATGGCAAAAACTGCTCACTCACTAGGCAAAAATACATGCAGCATTTGCATTTGATGTCCAGAAATCGTCCAGTTTAATAAACATTTGCCTTGTCTGATTATATTTATATATATATCTGTTTCAGTGAAGGGAAAGCGGGTTCAGCCCCCTTGGTCTCCACCAGAGGGAACAAACGTTCCCAAGCTGCGGCTCTACAACAGCCTGACGAGAACCAAGGTAGGCTGGAGGTGAACATCAAACCCACAAGTGCCAAGTCGATACTGGTTTCCTTTTTAAAGAGCGACCCTGATGATTTATCTCAAGAACGTGAGCAAAGAGAAGCATCTTTACTGTTATGTGTGTTTGACATCAGTTAAGACTCATCTCTTTCATCCAACTCTGTATTATGGACTGCAGCTTTGTTTGGACAATGCAATGAATCTTAAGGCTTTTCATTTCTTATTAGCAGCCAAAATACCATCTGAAGCATCTTTGTTTGAGGAGCAAACCTCCAGGATCTGTGTCTGCCCTCCATCTATGGTTTTCTTTTGTTCTTTTGTTTATTAAAATACTCTAAGGAAACACTAAACGGCACTTGCTTAGTTGATGTTCTTGTTCATTTTTATGTCCTCCATGAAGTGTTTGACGTAATCGTTCATAAATGAAAGAAAAGAATGGATAAAGATGCTGATAATTTACTGGCCAAAGGAGTAAGCTTTGGACTCGTCCAACAACAAGAATGAATGGAAAGCTTTGTGTCTATTGCCTGTTTATTTCAGTTACACCTTTGGAGATCAGATGTTGTTTATTTGGGAGGGGCGCTGCAGGTTTTCTCCAACAGGACACCGATAACCAGAGTGTTTGTGAAAATCAGCTTTATGTTTTTTGTTGCTTAACACACTCTTTCAGCAGATCATTTACGTGCAGCGTTCTCATATTGCAGGAGCTGTTCATTCCCCAGAATGGGAACAAAGTGTCGTGGTACTCCTGCGGGCCGACTGTGTATGATGCGTCACACATGGGACACGCCAGGTAAACACATCATAAAGGAGCTAAAGGCACCCATGGATTTGCTCACTGAATTTGACCCATAATGCTTTACAGCTCCCATTTTTATACCTACATTCTTAGTTCCTCTGTTCCACCATTGTTCATATTGTTTCTCTTTCTGCAGATCATACATATCTTTTGATATACTTCGAAGGATACTGAGGGACTACTTCAAATACGATGTCCTCTACTGCATGAATATCACAGACATTGATGATAAAGTAAGTACAGTTGTCTTTATTCATGCATATAATCTTTACTGGTTTAATATTTCCAGTTTGGGGATGGATTTGAAATTTGATCTGTAGAGATCATGATATTATAAAATGAGGAACTTACTTAAATCTGACAAGTACAAAGGAGACTCCGTTGGGGTCCATGAGTGAGACAGTACTGTCTTTATTTTGATTTTATGTGTGTGTAGGTTTTATGGTGATTTTTTTCCCCTTCCAGATCATCAAGAGGGCGAGGCAGAACTACCTTCTGGACCAGTATAAGGAGAAGCAGCCAGCAGCGGCTCAAATATTACAGGACGTCCTGACTGCCAGAGAGGTGAGGCACAGCTCATAACGCCCTTAATCTGGTAACAACAGACATAGCATTATGGACCTTGTGGTTATGTGGCTGAATTCGTAGATTTCGACAAGTATGATTTTCAAAGTTAATGATGTCCGTGGAGCCAGAGCAACTTACATGTGTGAATCAACTCTTATTTGCCAAGCTGCCCAAATCCTTTCAAAAAGGTCTTAAAACAACAAATTGGCCAAAGAATTCACATATAGATTTTTCTCACAC
>OMKZ01018468.1:0-15196 GCA_900302535.1 Neoniphon sammara | reverse complement strand
CACACACACACACACACACACACACACACACACACACACACACACACACACACACACATATATATATATAAACGCCTTTAAAGATCTTTACAGAATATTTACATGTGTAAGTATGTACATGCAATTTTTATGCACATAAATCAAACCATGGTTTTTACGCCACCATGTGCTGCAGAAAATAAAAGAAAATGGAAGAATCTGCCGGCAAAAGATTCAAGCCTGTAATACTTTTTTAAAAAGGTGGAAATGGAATGTGCTTAACATTTTTCCTTTTACAAGGCACATTCACCATTTGTGAACTGTGAAATGGGCCTCCTACAAAGGACACATCTGAAGTATTCATCAAGATAACATGTACTGGGAGGAGTGTGGTGCACAACTGGGTCAGTCTCAACATGCTGTTATGCTTTACTGGGTTTCTTCCACACATCAGAGACAACATCAGCTATTTACAAGACTGCAATAGTAAAGGCACATAAGGACACTGCAGACTTGAACTGTGACCTTGGAGGGTTCATATGTAAACAGGTGCACAAACCCACATGTACGGTATGTGTCAAGTATTGAAATCTAAAATTTCACTTAGTTATTTTTTCCTTATCTAAGGGTGTTGCAAAAACAGATTCAATGATTTCCTAAAGAAAATCAAAATACTATCCTTTATTTTGTCAGTTCAGCAGCAATATGGCTTAGTTGCCACGGTAGTGTCATCAGATCGCTGGGATACAAAGGTTACATATGATTCATACATGCAACTGTGATGCTTATCCTGAAAAAACAGCAGCAAAAATGTCATTATCTTGCTGTGTTTGGCAAGGTGAAAAAGCTAAATATCAACATGGCAAGGGGGGATTTTTTTATTTCCCTCTGCTAAAAGCAAAAGTGTCAAAAGCAAAGGCACCTTTGGATACAGCGAAAGGGAGAAGCACTGACAATGTGAGTATGAGATTTTTCTACCAGGAGGAGGTTTAGCAACTCCAGCTAGCTTGGGAATGCAGCCCTGGGAGCCAAGCATACAAAACCACATCTTTGTCACCCCCTTTGTCACAGGCAATTTCTTTTCTTCTTAATAAATTTAATAATGACATTGTATTCAGTCATGAGAAAATGTGGCTGGTCTATTGTCCCAATTAACTTATATGGCCACAGCCACAGGGCTAACATAACTGCTAGCTAAACTAACAGCTTGGCTATGTTTATTAATGCTGCTCTAGTTAAAAGTAATTAGCGCAAGTTTCTGTGTGTAAGGTGGAGGCTATAATTTAATTTCCACTCCAGCTGTTTCCAAAGAAGGCTACTTATTGTAGATGCGGTTGGTACACTTTGATACTCTCTGAGAAACAAAAAACTCCACCATGGTTTGTCTTTTGGACTAGCAGCTGAAGGTACCTCAAGTATTCTTTCTTATTTTCATTCTTACGGATGTGTATGCAATAGACTTTAAGAACAGACTTTAAGAAATTCCTTAGTGCTTTGAGGTGCACTTAAAAGATAAAACTTTATTTATTTAAGAATATTTCCTAGTACATTACTTAAGTTAAATTTGTGCCACACTTTTTTCCTAAGGAAATCTTAAGCAAACTGCTAAAATGGTTTACTTGAGATGCTTTGTGCAACAGGGAAGAGACTTTATTGTTACTCCTATTAGAGTGAGACAGCTAATGTGAAATCCTCCTCGCGCCATGTGAAAACCCAGTATTTCTCAGGCCAAAAGCTTGACATCTCTATGGCCAGAACAGCTGGTCAAGCAGGAACCTGAGGAGAGAGCAAGCCCTGCTCCAAACAGATGACTAGTTTTGCAGCTGACACACCAACCAGCCCTACAAATGAGACACTGATCAGAGTCTTATTTGCTGTAGTAAGCATGAAGTGTGACCTCGCTGTCAAACTGCAGAAATGGGTTATGCTCTTGTAATCTACTCACACTGTACTCTACAGTACCTGCATAATAATGGCAAGATGAGGTGTTTGTTTTAATGTTTGTGTATCTTGCTTTAACAGCTTTGTAAGTGTTGCAAGCTGTCTTCACTGAATATTGATGAGTATAGCGAACATTTATGATGATAATTATTTGGGAAAGATTGCAATGTGAGCAATTCAGTGACAGCCAAGAATCCTTGTGTTAGCATTCCTAAGACACTATCCATCTATCTATCTATCTATCTATCTATCTATCTATCTATCTATCTATCTATCTATCTATCTATCTATCTATCTATCTATCTATCTATCCATCCATCCATCCATCCATCCATCCATCCATCCATCCATCCATCCATTCATCCATCCATCTTATTTGTATTGTCCTTTGCAATTGCGAAATGCTTCTGGAATCAAGGTAATTCATGACTCTTGGCTTATTCTGTTTCCACTTGAAAACTGTTCTGAATAATACCTAAATGTGACTCAAATGTCACTCAGAAGCACCACATGTGGCCTAATGCTTTGAAGAAGAAAAGCAGGAGAACAGCACGGGAACTTCTGTTTGTAACCTGCAGCATAGGACTGGCCAATGGCCACATTACAGTGGTGGATCAAGTGGTGTGCAATGTCTTGGCAGAGCAGGGTGATCATTCAGGCAGCAGGGAGGGACAGACAGATGGTGAGGATTATAATACAGTTGTGGAGGAAAGAGGAGAAAGAGGAGGAGAAGAAGGATGAGAAAGTAATCATGCAGAATTCACAGGAGAAGGTGGACGAAGGCAGGGTGAGACATGAAGAAAGGAAAGTGGAGGTGATGAAATGATGAGGGAGAATTGGTCAGCTCAAGTGGGACGGTGGAAAATAAAGAGCACTGGGAGGTGCAGAAACTGTTGCAGAACATAGAAATGCTGTAAGAGACCGCCTTAGTTGAGTCCAAGTCTATTCCAAGGCCAGGTTCTGGAGACATTAAGTCCAGGGGTTGAAACCAAGTCAAAATCAGAGTAAACCAAGTCCTCTTTCAGACTATAAGGCAAAAAAACATGTATATTTCTTTCCAGTTGGAAAAAATAGCAAAGGGCTCTCTAATAGATATTCAGTTAATTAATACATAGAATTTTGAGGACATTTACTGTGAAGAAAAGCTAAACATTAAGAAAATTACCCTTATTTCAAGATAGGCAGGAAAAAGTTAGGTCAACAACCAATAGTAGGCGAGACCAAGGCCAAGCCCCCCACCCCTCCTCGCCTCACACACACAAATGGTCACCAAATGGTTTGATTAGATGACAACAAAAACAAAACCATATATGGCATCTGAGATCTCAGCCCAGCCGAACATTTAGTCTGGGAGAATCTGTTGTACCATGTGAGACTGTGTTTTCCACCTCCATCAACAAAACATTAAATGATGTCATTTCTTGTGTTGCATCTCTCCAACAGAGTTTCAGACACTTAAGGAAAGTATTCCAAGATGCATACTGAAGGTGTTCTGGCAGCTTGTTGTGGCACAACACCCTATTAAGACATGTAATGTTGGTCTGTCTTCTATTTTGGCATTTCCCTTCTAGAAACAGTCCCTCAGGCTGTTTACCAGCAATGTCCAGGGAGCTGTTTGCTTAATGTCCTCTACTGCAGCTCTTAACATGTACCATTACGCTCTTAACAAGAACACATGTGCATACACGCCATGATTCATGCTTTCCAGGGTGCTGGTAATGGTTCAATAAAAGTGTTTTCACAGTGCAATAATTCAGCCGTGGTTTACACTATAGGATGACTAATCAGCCTCATCAGCTAGACACACAGGTTGGATCACTAGGAGATGTCCTAGTGATCACTGTAATGAATTCCTCTTTTGGAATCGGGAGCACAAGAGGGACATCAATTCATAATAGTGGGCTTGCCTCATCATCATTTCAATAGTCATCATCCCTTCAATGAAAAGTTCCGTATCAAAAGTACATTTCTTGATTGAAATAGATTCACATGTTTGCATTTGCATTAATTTTTGGTTGTGTCAGTGTAACCCAGATTAGTGGGTTTTCATGAGGGTTTTCCATGATCTCACTGAGGGTCTAAGCTCTCATCTGTTTTTGTACCCTATGACCAAAATGGGCAACATGTTCTCATTCCCAACTCATCAAAAACAGCGACTTGGTCAGTGGCCCTACGCTTGAAACTATGATGGCACGACGGTACCCCTGTAGCGTCAGTTTTGACCATGCAGGGCTGTTCCAACCCTGACGCTCTGGGTCTTCATTGATTCTAGGTATCAATGGCAACAAAACCACTTGGTTAAGGTTAGGAAAAGGTTAGGTTTAGGCATCAAAACGGTCTGGCTTCACACAGGAATCAAAGTCTGGTCTATGGCCCCGAATTAAGCTCTGTGTCTTGTCCGCCCTCCATCCACCCAAACCACCTCTTTACGCGGACTTCTTTGTTCTTTGTACTACGTCTTGTCAGTGTGGTTGACTTCACGTCTCAAAGTGACGCTACAGGGTTATCTAGAGCGTCGGGCCACTGACCAAGCTGCAGTTTTTGATGCCCCAGCAATGAGAACTGGCTGAAATGGGGGAATGGACTATGGACTGGGCTCTGACCATTCGTCATAGACAATTTCTGTGTCTCTGCTGGCCCATTTTTGATGACATTTGGGGGAGTGATTGATTTTGACACTGCACTCCTGCATTTTGAATATACACCTGACAAGCCGACAAGGTCCTAAGCTTCATGCTCAATATCCCGGACACTACTGGGTCAAATTTGGGGAAATGATGCTTTTTTTTACACTGATATCCAGTATCCACAAAATGGAACTGATTTCATTTGCCCTGCACAGCACCATCACCACTGCCAAAAAGCCAAAAATTTCAGACATCACACATCCCAAATCCAAAAACAATTAAGCCCAGGGGAACTTGCACCAATCATTGAGGATGTCATGGTCACTGTTGACTTGTTCTCATAATTTGGGCTTTGTAAAGCCCTTTTAGACTGGAACTGTCATTAAGGGCTGGTTAATTACAGTGGACTTGCGTGTGCAGCACATGAAAGCAAGAGCAAACATGTAGATTAGCATGTTCAGCAGACCATCTATGAAATGTCCTCTGCACCTTTCTCGCTAACGTGACCTGCTGTAGTTAATTTAGGCATCGTTGCTTGATATAAACTGATATTACACCATCGGTATATTATAGGCTGGATCACAGACTTATGATTAAGTCTTTTCCAAGGCTAAAAAAAAACCTCTCACATACATTTTTATTGAACTTTATTTCAGTCCATGCCCAGGAAAATGTCCCTTCATGCTCTGCAGCACGTTTTAATGATAGACATTAAAACATGCTCATTTACTATCACTGTCCTTCCAGGTCACAGGAAATGTGTCCAGTCCAGACCAGTTATCCCAACCACTACATGCAGTAAACCATGAGAGCCAATTATTCTAATGTAGTGTTTACCACTAACTGCAGCTCTTATGAGCTAAAAAGGATGACTGCACGATACTGCCTGGAGGTTACATCTAAGCTTCCCCCAATCATAAACTTGGCACGATTACAAATTTTGTGATTGTTAGTCGTTTCAGTAATGGCACAGTTACCTCAGCTCAACCTTTATGAATCACAGAAACACTAACTATATCCACATTTCGCTCCCTTTTTCAAGTTTCTAGGCAATTCAGTGATCTTGGCATTTTTTCCACTGACACATTAATCAAAACATTTTACTAGCCATGAGATTAACAGCACACTGGGTACATTGGTACAGCATGACTTCATTTTGTTGAACAGTTAAGACTCGGTGACAGACAGTGGCAGACCTGATTAAAAAAACAAGTCAGACAATTTACGCCACAGTTTGAAGTTACTGGATCAGCGGCACATCCACATAATGCTTAATACAGGTGCAGGATTGAGGAAATCAAAAATTGGGGAGAATGGAATTGTCTTCCTGTTCACAAAATCCACCCCAAGACACAATGAAAGAGTTTTCCACACTCAAAAGGATTCCAAAAGTTATAAACTCTGCACAACTAAATGACACTAATGATACAAAATGATGCCAAAAACTACAATTTTTGGCATCATTTTCAGTGTAGGAACATTTAATGTGAATTCTGAGCTATTGCATTTTCCAGTATGTGCATATTCGAATCTAGAGCACAGGGAGCATGAGAGGTACTCTCTGTATTTTCACCAAATCTCTTTATCTTTTCTTTAATGGTACACTTCAATTCACTTTATGGTAAATGTTATCAGGAGATACTGGACTACTGTGGATTAAATTAGTTAAAACATTGTCCTTGTTGTACGCTGCCGTAATCTTAAATTATACATAAACATGACAAGCCAAACATCATCACCAGTTGAGTGCAAACCGTGGTGCTATGCTGCTCTCTGCCTAGCAACAGATCCAGCCACACGGTCAGTGACTGTCTTGGAAAAGGTATGTGCACGCAAAATATGAACAGCAGCATGTATTCCTCATCAACATCATCGTGTATATCGTTATCATCGCTGTCATGCAATCCTGATGAATTGCATTCATTTCCTCACTGTGACACATACATACATAAACTTAGGAAACATGTTTATTGCTTAGTGATTACAGTAAATTGTTTATTCATTCTTTCAGTCAGTTACTCAGATTTCATATCACCAACAGATGGCACTCTTTCAAATACATTTTATACCCTGTGCTCTGACCAATTCACTCTGAATGCTGTTTTCACACGCACTCTTGTCAGCATCTTCAGTGGTAAAGTGTTGAAATTTGTCAAAGGCCTACCCTTCCTGATGTAATTTTGTTTGAATATCAATAAAAGATTGAAGGAAAAGCAGTAAAAGTCATTTTCAACTGCCTGTAAAAACAAGCTGAATAATTCAGCTCCTCAATAAGCTTAAATGTTAATTCTAGGAAGCATTAGCCCCTGGATGGAGGTATTATACAGTGTTTGAGCAATGACATGTTATGACAGTTCAGCACAGCATCACCAATCATTATAGTTCTGTATTGCTCAAGCTGTTAAATAACAAAGTTACATCATCGCTGAAAGTTGACTGGATCACAGTTGTTTAGCTGTTGTTTGTACTGTTTGAAATTAACTTGAAGTGTGAAAACGCTGCAGTGAAGACATTTTGAAAGTGGGAGTGATGAAGTTCAGCCTACTCTGTGAGGCTCTTACTGTAAATAGGAATGTGTTCCAAGTTCATATTGAGATTTCTATCCCGGGGTGAGAATGACTAAAAAACTGGGGCCGTAGGGCTTTGTAAGCTGCATAAAATGAAATTTGATAATGTAAATGTCTTGAAAAGTTTGAAAATTCCTTAAAGAGTGGAGTATTACAGGGAAAAAAATGTCCTTGTCATAATCCTCACCTGTAGATAAATATTGCACAAGCACTATTGGCATATATCACATCGAAGATCAACCAAACTCTTTAAAGACATGAGAAATCAAGCTGCTGGGTGTGGACTTTTGAATGGCAAATGTGATGGATTTGCATGCAAAGCACTGGTTATTGTATATAATTTTTTTCTGTTCAATTGTGTGACATTCTGGAGACAGTCCCTCATAACTTACAGTGTCCAGCTACTGTGACAGAGGACAGCCTGCTTTTAGAAGCCAACTCCTCAAAGGCAACCACACCCTGTCAAGCAACACTGTGGCTTCATCACACAGCCCTGTCGACCGATAGCCCATGCCAAGCAGTGAAGTCAGCCAAGGCTCCTGCTGAGCGAGCATGGTGATCTAGACAATAATGTCACGGTTCGGCAGAAATCTTTTATAGTTCCAGTTTTGCCTTTTTCGTTTCTTGTGCTGTATGTGACAGCTGAGGGAATAAGTGATGTGGGAAATGTTCCTCTACCCTTTCATTACCAAAACTGTTGAAAATGTACAATGTCAAAAATCCATGGGTCTTCACTGTAAAATGCAACTGCAAAGGCTCCATAGCATGATGCACAAAGTTAAGGAAAAACTGGGTCAGTTTTGCAACCATAGAAGTTTGGAACAGTGACACAGCAAAGGCATGCTCCTTGCTTTGCAGTTTGGTTCAGAACAATCAGGAATTTCACATGGAATTGAAAACAGAACCTCAGCTACAAATATTTGACTTATATTTTCCACTGTAGGTCAGTTTGATCCTAGTTAAAATATGTTGTCAAATCTTTCATATCACATTAAACCATGGACTCACTTTTTGGTAAATGTTTATGAACCTGGAAGTTTCATTTGCCTTCAGCTTTACAGCACTTCTGTCACTTATAGCTGCTGCATGTATAAGACACCTTACTGCCAACATGACTCACGGCACAACCGTTTCTTTCAGTCTTTAGCATCCCAATCAGAACATGCTGTTCCTCTCAGAACTGATCACCAGCTGTATTGAAATCTATGTGGATAGCTCTAATGCTGCCTTCAGTTGCTCCTCTTAAGCTCCGACTTCTGACATTCATGGGGGCACAGGTTACTTGTTGCACATTTAAGTGCTTTTGGTCAGAAATGATAACAAAATGGGTCCATAAATCCATATATTATTTTAAGAATTTCAGTACAGCAGAAGTACATTGTGCCACTGCACCAGAATGTAGAGGAGAAAATGCACATCAGGCACATCATTTGGACGTATTCACACTATTACAGTTTTTTCAATCAGCTACAGTCCTTCCTTGCTTACTTACATTAATAAAAATGTTGTGCGGCTGAAAGGCAGACAAAATGTCTGCTTTGAAAACCATACTACGTCTGATTTTTTTACATGACAGTTTATATGATTATGGTACAACTAGAAAATCATAGGTCACACAGATTCAGAACAGAATTTCACAAGGCACCACTACCACATTTATAACAAACATTTTCCCCTGACTGTAAAGCTCAGTCTCCCTTGGTGGAGCCACCCAGTATTTTACACTCTAGCCTTGCTTCTCTTGGGCAGTATTTTCTCACGCTGAGAAAAAGTTAATTGTCTTTTAGATGGGACCACATAACTTGGACAACTTTTTTTGTTAGACAACCGATCACAAGGAAAAGAGGCGAGATTTAACACAAGCAGTTCCTGTACTCATAAAGAGTTGCTGGAAACAGTCACTCCAGCTATATGGAAAGTTTGCACCGGGTGACTTTTTTTTATTGTTAGCACAAAATTCAAAGAACAAAAAAAAACTGAATCACTTTTACAAAATTGTGACACCGATTCCATGCTGTCCAACCCTTAAACGTTACATGTGGCAACAGTTAGATATGTGATTTTAGAAAATGCCGATTTTCTCAGTTGGATTCAGAGTTGCTCTTGTGCCGAAATGTTGGAAAAGCGATATTTCCGACAGCACTTGAAAGCAACGTAAGTCAGTGCGAGAGAGGTGGGTGTGACGTCATGGCATGGTGCCCCGTCCATGTTTGGGGGAGAAGGAGAAGTTTGTCAAGCTTCGAGAAACTTTACACCCCTTTCAGATAGGCAACAAGAAGAGACGTATAGAGGAGTGATAACCGTTATACATAACATTTAATACAGCTTTTGAGTTTGTAATGTCTACATAACTTTATATCATGTTTTTTCCGAGCTGACCTTTCTCACTATATCATCATTATTTCAAAACACCGGTAAAGCCGGCGCGGGCTGTAAGGGTTTCTTCTCCCTTTCCACCAGACATAACGTGTTAAGGGTTAAATCGCTGTATTGTTCGCTAGCCTACACTCTCTCCGCCTTGGAAGGACCGCGGGCTTTTTTCATCTCCCCGTAAAATAATTGCTAATTCTTCCGTGAACCCCCCAGCATCCGCCGGGCGGTTTCGTATGAGCCGAACCGAGGGAGGGACGAGGGGTCGGGGGCTCCGCCAGCAGACCGGGGCTTCAGGATGAAGATGCCCAGAGGAGGACGCGTGTTCCTGGCGACGTGCCTCGGCTCGCTCTTCGTCCTCGTGCTGTACTTCCAGAGCATCACTAAATCAGGTAAGACCACACGCATAGACTAAAGGTAAGAAGAAACATGCTAATCTTACAGTAATATGTATTTTTTTTTAAAAAATGGTAACAGAACGAAACGACTATAAAAGTATTATAGTGATGCCACAGGAGAAAATATACGGTAAAGTATGATACGGTTGCTGGAGCTGAAAACTAAGTTCCTAGAGCAATACTGAATTGATACCAAGAGACAAAAAATAAATAAATAAATACTATCAAGTACCACTGAGCCACTGTAAACTTTAAAGACACAAGACATAGAGTCCCACACATTAATTTTAAGTCCCCATTGAGCCAGTGTTATTACTTATAGAATATTACAGTATTTTTAATAACGTGGCATCACATGTACCACCCATAGGTTAGAAAAAGAACTAAGTAAACCTTAAGTAAATGTTTAAAATTAACTCATTAATTGGAGACTGTGTGTCAAAAGGCTGGAAATAGATGGAAATGCATATTGTTCCATGTTTCATGCTTACAATGTTTAAAACTTTGGTAATGGAATAAAATAGGAGGTAATATGGGATAAAAAAGTATGAAAAGTGTGGGAACATATCACATATGATGACCACATTATATGCAGTTGTAAACCCCACTGATTATCTTACTTAATGCTGTATACTAGTCACCTATAGAATAAAATGTCCTTGTTGATAGTCCAACCTCTGTCCAGCATAGGCCTATGTCATACTGAACACTCAGTAATGTAATGGAAAACGGGCAGGGACACTGGATCTAGGGTTAGCAAAATTATAAGTGACTATAGGAATATTATAGGAATCCTTTAGGAATATTATAGTGCCAGTAAAGGGATAAAAAAAATACCGGAAAGTGCAAGAACTTCACTATGAAGTCGTGGTAGAATCCTACAGACACTCCATGGGTCCCAAAGGGGATATTATAGTGATGTTTCTATTAGGGATGAATTGTAACCAGGGAATACAGTAGCGGGTTTTGCTCACGTGCACTTTTTTTATAATTACAATCCATTACCCAGGTCTTTATATAGAGCTGTCTGACTCCCAGCTTTAGTAGTCATGTCAGCATGATGTGGGTTATTTTATGTGTGTTCACTGCCAATATGTATTCCTGCTGTTCTTGTAAATCCGGGGCCGCTAGCACAATTGTTAAAGCGTGATCGACAACACTGGCATAATTGTCTTTTCGTGTGTGTGTGTGAGTGTGCGTGTGTACGTGTGCGCACTCATAATAGAGAGGGCGCGTAGAGAAACACAATAAAGTCTGAATGAATTGAAGTATGAATAAGCCCACTGTGAACAGGGGAATGTTTTGAAAGCCCCCCTCCTAAAGACCCCATTGCATTCCTCTGCCTTTGCAACCCAACTCTCCTCTCTTCTCCTCTCCTCTCCTCTCCTCTCTGAGCCTGTTCTGAGCACAGGAAGACAGATAGGCCCCAGGGGACTGAGAGGGGTCAGACTTAAAGAGAGCGAGAGGAAGACAGAGAAGTAGAGATGATTGATTGACGCACACAGATTATGCTGCAGCAAAGCAGCACATGTGCATAGAGGTGAAAGCATGTGACACAAGTGGGAGAGAGAGAGAGAAAGAGAAAGAGAGAGTATAAGAGAGGGAAACTGCGAGGAGAAGCCAGCCATCAGTTTTTGGCGAGAGGAGGGAGAGGTTGCAGGGAAAGAGCAGATAAAGCTGTGAGTGGGTGTTTCATTAACATGGAGAAGAAAGTGAGTTGAAGGTGTGGAGAGTGAGTTCTGGATGAGGTTCATTTAAAAACCAAATATTTTGCTATCGTGGCAATGCTTTCGTGAAAGAAGAATGACTAACTCATCTTGATGTCGTGTATGTCGTGTGAAGTCAAGTGTGTTGATTTTAAAAAGAATGAATAGGAAATA
Source organism: Neoniphon sammara (assembly GCA_900302535.1). Classification (NCBI taxonomy): domain Eukaryota; kingdom Metazoa; phylum Chordata; class Actinopteri; order Holocentriformes; family Holocentridae; genus Neoniphon; species Neoniphon sammara. Next base: position 3,434 of record OMKZ01018468.1, on the reverse strand, counting down.
CAAAGAACTGATAAAAAATAAATAAATAAACCATCATCGTCATGTTTCTAATTTCAGTTAAATTCATGTATTTTGTTCCTGACCTTGGCTGTGTTTCATTTGGCCAAAATGTCACACCATGCCTGAGCTCTGTCCAGGACACCTGTGTGTCCTGGTGCAGCCATTCAAAACCACAGCAATAAATCCACTTTTGATAGACCACCAAACCTAATTTATGTGAGGCTGTTGATGGGACGGCCTTACACATTCACCTGATGTACAAACCACATGTTGCCAAACTTACAAGCGCCAACAGAGGGAAAATTCTGATTCCTAACAGTTATTTCTGCTTATGACACTGAACTAAGCAAGTTTATGTCCCACACGCTGCGTTATTTTTTGCCTTGTTTGCTGGTTATATATGAGACTGACACCTCAGTGTTCCCAGTGATCCCTTCCTTGCACCACACTAGGTGTATCCCCTCACTGTCCGTCCTGCCCAGGCTTGTTGTGCCGGCTTCACAGCCGCACCATTAGCCATGCAGGCCACATGAAAGGCCTGGTGGAGCCCCACTAGACAGGACTGATTCACAGGAAGTCAACAAAGCACAGGGCTTCCTTAATTACTGTGTTGCGTCAAAGTGGATTTGAAAACCCAAACCAAATTATTTGTTCAGTTCTGTTATGTTCCAGTCTGTTTCTCTCCATTTGGTTTCCTACTTGAGCTGTGTTTTGATCTGAGTGGATCACAGTGAAGCGGAATAGAGTAGAGCGAAACAGCCCCCAGCCCTGGACTAGGAGTTACTACAGCTTGTACCAATCATCACAGTTAATGTTTGCAGAAGTAAACCTGATTGCAGATTTATTACATTTCAGTCTCTGTAGGTAAGGCATGGTTACTCAATGACATATCAAGGTTGTCCACATTTGAGAACTAAACACGTTTCTCTCAACCTCACAAAAGGCTCTAAGGCGAAGAAAAGGTGATCAGGATGATTAATGACTCTGAAAGGAAAAATCTGTCTCATCTGCATCTACTTCAGATTTCCTTTGTTTCCAATAATGCCGTTTTGACAACTACTGGAAATCGGGCCTGAATGTGTTGCTGTCAGCTGTTTGTTGTACATGTAGGTGGATAGAGTGATAGTGATAGCACAGTAAGAGCAAAAAGAGCGTTTTGGGACGTGACTCAGCATGATGAAACCCATTATTTCCAATGGCTTGCACCACGCAATAACACATTTTCAGTGTTCTGAGCAAAATGCACCATAAGACTGCATTACATTCTGGACTATTGAGCTAAATATCAGTGGAGGCAGTGGTAGGATTTCTCCCTGTATGATTGCTGAACATTGGTGTATAATGGCAGCTCAATAAACAATCCCTTGCTCTTTGATTCTAAGGGCTAACACCAAAATCTGCTGTTTCCCATAAATGTTTTAGATAGCTCAAACATTTTCTGCTCTGCGAAAGACTGGACACGATGTCATCAACATTATGATCTGTTATCTGCAGGACTAAGAAAAGTCCACCACCAAACAACATAATGGATTGGAAATGCAAGGTAGAATGCGAGTAGCTGTTCCCCCTGAAGTGATCTCTCAGCTCAGTTCTTTGTTTGATAAATGGCGGGGTGAGAACCGCTGCGTGGACAGATGAATGCTGTAAAAACCTCACAGTGTAAAGAATGTCCTGTACACCTGCCTTGTGAAGCAAACTTTTTCACCCACGGGAGACAGCGGAATACGACATCAGTCACTCCACTGCCTCACTGGACAGTTTGTTTACCTGCCAAAAGTGTCCGGTAGATTTATGATATGAACATGCCAGCCTCAGCCAAAATGTTACCACTATTTTTTTCTCTGGTGACTGCCATTAATATCCCACCATGGTTGGACCTCCAAAAGTGAATGCTGAGTCTCTATAGGAAAGAGAGTTGAAGATTTTCAGGAGTGAATGGCATGAGGTACATTCAATCAAACTGAACAAGCATCTTGTGAAATCTGTATTCACGCTGTGTCGAAGGTTTCTTCCCAAAATTTTCGTATTTTGCATTTTTGTAGTTCATCATTCAGAACTAAAATATTAAGGATGCAGTTTGCTGAAGTGTTTCCATTTTGTCAGCCCAGGGGTTAACTCCCCTTAAAGCCCACTGTGCAATACAGGGCAGGAAGCTGAGTGCATATTATTATTGTGATCTCATTGTCTGAGTTCCTGTACCAGTATTCTGGGTTTGGCACTCAGGAAAGAAATACAATTCCTTCCCAAAGTGCTATTAAAGACTCATTAGTGAAGTCAGGTCATCTTTATTAGCCAGATTGTTAATTTGTTGGGAATTTGACTTGGTAAGCCCCTAAAGACAATGACAGAAAATTCAGGAATTAGCTTGTAATAAAAAAAAAATTATATAACCAGACCGGAGTTGTGAAGGCCTAGAATCTTTATTTTCAGTGTCTGCCCTGTAACAGCATTCATTCATCTGACTTCAGCCTTGAATCACTGAAGAAGCACTGAAGAAACCAAACCTAAAATTAAAAAGACATTCAATCTTCTGTATATTGAAGGCAGTGGGGGGTTTTCTCTTTGTCTTTGTCTCTCTCTTGCTATGATTCCAAGCAGCTCTTAGTGGACATACGGATCTTCTCAAACAATAAAATGCAAATTAAGTGCATTTCTTCCAGCTGGTTTGAACCAAATGAATCCAGACTGTTGAGCGCAGCTTCGCCACAAGACCAAAGGAAGTTGTCTTGACACTGCTTCAACAGACGCATTTCTGTCACTACAAAGAGGATATTTCATTGATTGAAAAAAATCTGCCTTAAGCCAGCGCAACTGTTTGGAGATATTGAGGAAAATTTACTGACATTAGCAATTTCCATTCAGCCTCTCTAATTTTGGATAAAAATAGTCAGATGAAAACCCAGCTTCTGTCTAAGGTTCCTCCTTCATGTGGTTGCAACCACTCATCTGACTCTGCAGTGTCTGGGGCAGCGTCTGTGTGTGTGTGTGTGTGTGTGTGCTGTATATGTGTGTATGTATGTTTCTATGCCCAGTAACACGTGGTAGGGTGGTGTACACTTGTCAGCTTTTACAAGTTAGGTCAAATCCACACCCGTGTGACAGTGTTCTCATGTAATAGTGCTGATGTGAGTTTTCAGCTTCTGTCATTAAACACCGCAAAACATTTTTCTGACCAGCCTAATGCTCAAAATAAATAAATGAATAAATAAATGCAAAAATAAATAAATAAATAAAGGGTAATACCACTCAGCTTTGGTTAATGAAAGTTAATCAACTCTTTACAACATGCGGGCTTTGTTCACATATGTTTTATTAACTTGTTTATATTTATTTATTTCTTTTAGATCTTTTGGTTAACATTGAATTTTAATGAGATCACACACTTGCCTTTTATGCATCTCCTTTAGCTGTATTTATTACCTCATGTGTGGGTG
>OMKZ01018467.1:55168-71443 GCA_900302535.1 Neoniphon sammara | reverse complement strand
AGTATTAGTATGCATAAACTCCTTAAAGAACAGCACATGTGGTCTAGACAACAAAGCATCCTGGCCTACAGAAACAGCAGGGGGTAAAGTGATATTTCCTAAAAATCTGCTTCTCACATAATTAGACCAGTAAAACAAAGTCCTGCATCTGAGACACTGTTTTAAATTCATTAGGTGAAATGATTAGCATAACATGTATATACAATAAAGCCATATATGCTGAATCTGTTTATGCTCAGAAAGCATATGTGGGAGCTGTGGGTGATTTAATGAGACATAACCCAGATATTTAATCATTTTAATTATAATAACAACCCATGATGATGCCACAAGGGAAAGTTACATCAGATCCGGTGTAAGGGTCATTGTACATTATAGGGGGGAGATGCAGGGAGACCGCACGCGCAGTTAGTAGCAACCCAAGTAGCGATAAATGCATGTAGGGATTCAAATATTGTCTAATCTAATAACACATAACTAATAATTTAATGTAATGTCTTGCTCTTTAACTCTTGCACTCTCACACGTGCACCCATGACAGGTGGGAGAGGTTACACGCTTCTTCAGCTCACTACCCTTGACTTGACAGACTTTTTGACACGATCAAATGAGTATATGCTGTTTCAGTTGGAGGATTTCTGGTGATGGCCAAGGCCCTAATGTTGTTTGGACTTATTTGTTTGTTTACTAAATGACATTGCACTTTTGAATTAGACTTGATCTAATATCGCATTGGTCACTGTGTCTAACAGTTTCTGCGAAATAAGTTCATTTAAAATGGACTTCTAGATGATCTGATGTGCTTTAGAAACTGCTGTAGAAACAGATGAAATATTCAGATAAACTTTTCTCCATCTCTGGAGAAACGCTAATAGCTGGCATCTGTATCTGATGTACTGTCGGGTTTTGTGGTTTGTGCGAGTACAGTTTCTAATTCTCGCAATATTCCATCACTCATTGGGCATATTAGTCAGGATATAAAAATGCACCTGCTGGTATCTTGATTATTAATTCTCATATAAACGAAGCCTCTGTTGTACACATTACATCTCCTATTTTGTTTGTTTGTTTGATTTTTCTGAACCCCCAACCTTGAAGTTCCAACTGCGCCTGTGAGTGAGATGTGCATTTTAAGTGCTGTGATACAAAGGATATTAACAAAATCATTCCATCTGAGAAAACATACTGTTTTAATAAGTACATACATCGAGGAGCCAAAGATCACTCTGTGCACAATTGCAGGCGAATTACCATTAACCATAGAAAGATAAAGGTTCAGTGATACACAGGACCACAAATACATAAATTCTTCTGTTATATGACCTGGGAGACATTGAAAATGAAATTCACTTCATGTTTTATAGTCCTTTATATGGCGAGCTGAGATGTTTTTCAAAAGATGTATTTTATGTGTGTTTTATCTGTAAAGCCTGGGGAAAACGGCAATGTACTGTACTTTTCTTGTATAATACCTGAGTTTGCTGAGGAATATGCTTTGTGATTCACAAACTATACAGCATTATGTATGGATGTTATCTTGTGAGCCAGTGTGGGCCGGTATTGAGACCATGACCCTGGATATCAATTTATCGCTTTGATGCCTAGTTGGATGCCGAGTCTTGGGTGATAACTTCAGAAGTTCGCTTTGGGTACAAGGAGAGTGCCTTCATAAGAAGCTCATTTTACTCAAAATGTCACTGGAAAATAGTCCAGGACGGCCTGAACTCCACTGGGTGAAATAATCTCACTGCAATAAGAGAGCTGCACTCTATTGAGATGCTGTTTCTATAGAAAAATCTAAAATTTGGAGGTGGGGAGTGATCTAATAAGACACTAATAACTTAATTCAGGCATATTATAACGAAGACTTTAGAGTCAAAAGGAAATAAAAACAGATAAGCTAATATGATGAAGAAAAAAAAATCCCAAATATTTCCCCTGCTCAAAATTAAATGTTTGATGCTTTGTTGTCTGGGCTGTCTTCAGCATTTTATTTTGGGTACCTGATAGATTTGATTTAGAGTTTTAACTTGATATATAAAATTTTCACGTAATCACGCACGTAATTCCAGCTGCAGTCCCTCACCAGTTGCTGATAATGGGAATTAAATTCAAGGCATGTTATTTTAGTCTAAGAATTAAAGAATAATCATGAATGTTGCTATTTTTGACGTCCTTGTTATTGTGCCATTGAATGTTTCTGATTTAGTTATTGAATTTTAATAATGATGATCACGGCCACAGTCACAAGTCAGTCTCACACATGACAACCCCCCTCCCCCAAAAAAGGGAAACAATGAGCACATAAAAAGCTCTCATTTCGATGAAACTTTTCTCTTAACACGGTGAACCCACTGAACCGTTTTTCTTAGCAGTACAGAGTTAAATGTGATTCTGGAGGATATAACTGCTTTTCTCTGTAGTGGAGAAGATTAAAGTATTCACAAGGGGGAACTCAGCAGGTACAGGATGTAACCTGTAGGCAGAGGGGAGAAGACCGGTGACCAGTGAAAATGCAAATGAACTTATGAGCAGTCAGTGGCGCTGGCGACTTACCACGCCAGCAATTAATATCAATTTGGACGTTGTGGTAAATGGTGGCACGGAGAATGGTGACGACGATATATCAACATGCTGCAAATCGACATGATAATGCTGCGCTGGTGGCAGCCGCGCAGCAGCAGCTGTTGAATTTTCCTCCAAGATAAACAAACATAATTACAGCAGGTAGATAACAGTGTGCGCAAGTCAAGAGGACCTTTTTCTCTCTATCGTTTGCTATCCATCTACCCATCTATCAATCACAATAAAACAAAATTTATGCTTTGTTAAACCATTTCAGTTTCAGTATGATCACTTGTCTTGCTCAGTCTCCTACATCGCATTCCCCCTACACTCTTTAATCATTAGTCTTTGTTTCTGCCTCGCTTTACTCATGATTTCTAATATCAGTTCTTGGGAAAAAAGATTTCCTAGTGGATTTGTTGTTTAATTCACATTTAAACAGATGACTGCCAAGGTTTACTTGTGCAACAAAGAGAAAAAAAAGTATTGTCTGCTATGTAATTACTGGATAATTTGATAAATGCGCTCATGTTACACCAGGAATTGCTGCCACATATTTTTAACCAGTCAATCTGAAACTATACTCTAAGAGCCTAAGACATACGTGACATGCGAGAGCACATGATCCCGGGTGTGAACGTATGATCAAGGCCTGAGCATAAAGAGTGGATTAAAACTACAAAGGGGTCCCTCGCACACAGAGTGTCGCTCCCAGTGGCCCTCGGATAGCCTGAACATTTGGCCGGGCCTGTTGCTGTGGACACTGCAGGTGAGAAAACAGGCACCGTGGACAGCATGGCATGTCCCGAATGGACCATATATAGTTCCTGGAACTCAATCGGCACAGGGGCAAACTAAAACAAACAACCAGAGAGATGAGGACACTGACTTTGTGTCAAAGGATACGCTGTGGCACGGAGATAATGCTAACAAGCGATTTATCCTGACGTCTGCCTTCTCTGGCAAATCAAATTAAAATCAGATGTCAATCTGGTTTGATATTTATGGCTCCATCTTGCCCTTTTATGATGTTCAGACTATTACCCTCGGAGATGAGGCTGGCCAGACAGCCGCACCATCCTTCAGTCATTCTTGGGTGATTTGCAACAAAAAGTCAATAAAAGTGTCTGGAGAGGGTGTTAATTAGGAATTTATGACATCATGTTCCCCTGAAGATCCAACGGTGATCTGGGTGTGAGGGCTTCAGAGAATGGCACAGACACACAACGAATCAAGGACAGATTCCTCAGAAAGTCACAAGCTTTCAACACTAACCGCATTTGGGACAATCAGATTAGTTTAAACAGATGAACAGTGTTCGGCGTAGTTTCACGCATGTATATATATATAAAACACGTTGTAACAACTTTTGTACTGTACGTCACTGTTCCTCTCGAGCAGGAAAATCCCTGGAACATCCCTGACATTTTGCGCGAGGACAGACGTGACGGAGCAGCTGAGAACAAGAGACACACATGTTTGTGGCCCTTTTTCAGGTTTCGGGTGAAAAAGCAGCAGCTATGACATCTCCCCCCTGGACCACACACAGACACACACAGTTAGAGACGGACACACACACAAACATAAATACACAAAAAACCCCAACAGCCCCACCAGTCCCGCAGGCAGGCACCAATCTAAACTACATTTCTGCGGGCTTGTCCATCAGAGCTGTGGGAGATAAGGTGGAGGCCAGGAGAGACGGGCCAGCAGAGTAAATATACTCTGACGACGGGATACTGCATTAGCATTTAGAGCAGAAAATTTCTTTTTTTTTTCCATTGAAATGCAACATAGTATCACAGTGCAGTAAAGTCCAGTTGAATAAAAGCATGTAGACAGGTCAAATGCCTGTGATGTCTTTAGCAGCGCGATATATGAATCCCAGAATGAACTATTAGACATGTCAGCAGTGACAGAGTGTTATGATAATGTTGATCAAAGGAGTGGAATAGCTAAGTCCTTTGGTACCCTAAGCTTTATGTAATATTTAAGAGAGCCATAACTGCGTGTGCGAGAAAATGGAATGTCAGCAATATGAATCTTATCCAGTTCAGTGGGAATGTGAGGAGCCAGCCATTGAAGTGAGGCCTCGGTTATCAATCTATTGGCTTTGAGTTAATTAAAGCTGGCTGCAAGGCCTTGAAAAAAAAAATGAGTGTGTGGGATTTGCTCCTCTGCAGTGCTACCTCAAATTTCAGATTTCTGCACATTGTGTTTGGAGTGAACAGCTGCTTTGTAAAAAACTGTAAAACAATTACCCAGGTAGAAAAGACGGAGAGTCACACATAAATGCTGTATAGAATTAAAACAAAGCAAAAGAGGATCTTTCGGCGAAGGTAAAATTGGAAAAAATCTTACAGCAGAGCTGCGGGCAAAGATATCCAGCAGTGTTTTCATTTGAACAATGAGGCTGCAGTGTAAGCTGCTGGATAAGACACACATTCCCCCTGAGAAGTGAAAAGGTAGAATAATAAAAATATGAGTCAATCAGCTTCACAGCCTCTGCCTTCTCCACATAAGAACCAAATTCAGTGGGTTAGAGAGCCGGAGCGATGACAAAAGGTTAGGCTGACACATACATATGCATGACTGGCTAAATCATACATTGCTCAAAAGAATGCGTTGGAAGAGAACAAAATGCATAATTAGTTTTTGAAGCACTTTAAATAATTGGCAGCGCTCTAACTGATTTAAAAACACATTTATAATAGCACGTATGAATCTCAAATAAAGGAGGAAAGGGGACAGGGACAGAGAATGTGGATAGCTTGTATTGCACCCATAAATAAGCACTTCCTCCTCCATACAGACGGAGTTATGTTACTGACCTCATGGAGCAAAAGAAAAAAAAAAGAAGCAGGTGAGGGATCTTTTATTTTATGCGCTGCAAAATGGGAAAGAGAGACGGGATAAAGAGGATGTAGTTGACTATTATCACCGCAAGTCATATGGAAAAACTGCCGACCACAACGAAAGCGATGCCACTCTCTGGGCACGCTTCCATAACCTGCAGATGCCGCGGACACAACTACAAACTATTTAGGGCTTTGGAGGTACCAGAATATATGGAGGTGGGCCTGTGGTCGCCTGTGGACCCTCGTAGCCCCGGGTGAACTGTACTCCTGTGGCGCCTCATGAGCAATCCAAGATATAATTAAATCTCCTTCTGTGTTTCAGGGAAAACGAGTTATAAGACACAGGAGGAGGGCTCAAAGATAGAAATATATCCTGGTCACCATGGGGGATTGGAGGGGGTAAAACAGAGGCCATGTCTACATGGATATGGATATTTTTGAAAACTCAACTTTATTTTTCTGCTTTTAGGGAAACAAAAAAACAAACTGTCCACAAGGTAGTATTTTCAAAAATACGAGAAACACAAAAATACACAAGTCTGCTGTATTAAAACGTGCAAATAATGTGACTGGAGTGTTTTGTTGACATTGCTGAGTTACAAATGCAACTGCAAATACAGATAAAAATGTCTTAATAATGTCCAAATTTGGGAAACAAAGTTGGATGAAAAAAACAAAACAAAACAAAAAAAGGTGAGTGGTTCATATGGACGGACAACAAGGTAGAGCTCCTATTTAAAGTGACAAATAAATACCAACTGTTGAAAATAGCAGAGAATGTCCGCCATGATGAAAGTCAGCGTCTTCGCTCTGGGCATTGTTTGGTTAAGAGGCCGAAATGGCTTTTTTTTTTAAATCATCAATATGTGGATTAAGGTTTATGCAAAAATGAGGAGGAGGAGAAGGAGGAGGAAGGGACAGAAAGACATACAGACTGATGGATGCAGCCAGTTGTGCAGAATGAGGTGTTGGATGTGTTTATATACTTAATAGAGGTCCAAGTGTTTCTCATAACCTTTTGTGGTTGTTTGCATTGCCCTGAGCCTGTACAGGTTGTCAACACGACTGCGGCGGTTTGAATCTGTGGCGTCTGTGGCAAACCCCCTGCTCAAATCAGGGCGTGATCTCTGTCTACGCATGTAGGAGGATTAAAGGGTCAAGCTCTGCGGGGGAGTAGGTCAACATCACGGTTTCATCTTTGGCTCCAAAAGGTGCAAGTGGTGGGGAAACAGCTGGCGCCATATACAGCCCTGCCTGCCTGTATCATGTGATGTCTGTCCTACAGCGAGTCAATAAGCGGACGGGCTCAGTGCATCTCTGAAGGAGCGCGGAGAAGTTGCTGACACAGCGACGAGAGGTCAGGTGGTGCGCATCAATATTTCAGCCGGGTGTTGCTGAAATGCAAACAAAGGAAGGGCTAGGCTGCACTGCTGCGCTGAAGGATGGAGATGGAGACGGAGAGGGAGGGAGTGGTGGGAGGAAAAGAAGAGAAAGATGGAGAGAGAGAGAGAGAGAGAGAGAGAGCAAGCTGGAGAGGTAGGAAGAAAAAGAGAGCATGGCGGAGTACGTGCATCCATCTCTCCGCTGTGCCTATTCATTCGACTCAGCGCAATGGCTCCTGGCTGAGGATTCAAAGGCAAGGATGGATTAAAGGCATAGCAGAATGCCCGAGGAGCTTTACCATTGTGTGCACCACAAAGACATCTCATCTCCCTCTTGCAGCCTGTTGTTTGTACCTCAGGGTTATTGATCACCGCATAATCATCAACTGTCTATGACATATACCGTGTTCTCATTGACATAATCTCGACATAAAATAATATTTGCATGCCCACATACTGTACTGGGGCGAGAGAGGATGAGGGAGTGAGGGGGAGAGAGAGAGAGAGAGGCAGAGGTGGGCAGGGAGAGAAATTCCAATCTAAAGAAAAGTGATCCCTACACAGCTCCATCTGGAATGATCAGGAAAGGGAGAAAAAAAGATGAAAGAGGTTGTTCTCACTCCAGTCTTTCAATCAAGTATAGTGAGAACACACACACACACACACACACACACACACACACACACACACACACACACACACACACACACACACAGAGGAGAAGATGGCCCCAAAAAAGTCTCGATCCAGCCCCACCAGCTGGGTTGCACCTCCCCTCAATATGGCAAGCCCTGTGTGTGTATATGTGTGTGTGTGTGTGTGTGTGTGTGTGTATTTGAGCTGGGGACATGGGTTCCGGCCCTTGGCGCAGGCTCAGTCAATATGGCCCTGGTCATTCATGAGCAGCCTCTCAGTCGAGGCCCCCCCACGGACTCAGGGCAGCAAACCAGTTCAGAGTCACCTCATACAGGAGAGCAGTGGAGAGGACATATGAAGGTAGCAGACCATGGCAAAACGCCCTGGATCCCTTCAATTTTAAAGGAACCACCCTGTCGAGGATTAATGCCCCCCCTGTAAAGAAGCAGCTGCCACATTATTGTGTTTGTGGGGCAGTCTCCAAATATGAATCAATAAGTGCTGATAAAGCAACGACTATCAGATCCGCTTCCCATAAAATCACAAGACTCCAAAGCAGCACTAGCGTCTGCATCTTTACTTTCCATCTGGAAAAAAAAAATCCCCTGTGCAATCGAAGATAAAGAGCCTCTTTGTGGTGGTTCCTTTCCCAAACAAACTAGCATTTTATACGGTAAAGACTGGAAAACAAACTGGAGGTGATGGATGTTTTATGTAAAGCGCACTTATGGGTACCATGCAGCCTCTTGACCTCTGTGGCCGGGGGAAGAAAACAGCAGGTTTCTGCAGCGCTGTACAAATGCCGTGCAACAAGCCAAGAAGCCGTCCCATCAAAAACCTGCTGAACACCCAGGCACATTTCTGTGATCTGTTAAAACATAATATTACTTGCCAACACAATAACCATCTGCTCGTTTAAACACAGGCACATACTGTACCACAAACAATACAGCACAGACACAAACACACACACACAAACATCCACCCACGGAGTCACATTTTCAAACACATACACACACACACATAATACAGACTTATAAATACGCACAAACACCAAATTACAGAGGCACAAATACACACACACACAAAAACCATTACACACACACCCCAGCAGAGTACCTCCCCCAGGGTTTGCCATAAACCTAATTGGTTACTAAAGCAGAATATGGAATTTGCAATCTTCCTCTTGCATGATAACAACAACATTATCTAGACAGCATTAATAAAAGAATTTGATTTTGAGGTTAACCATATCATAGAGTAATCAATTACAGAAAATATTTGCAAACCACCGAAACAACTTAGGGCCTGCTGTTATGCACATAGCAAATGAACATTTGCTTAGCTGCCAAATATTCTTAATTAAAGTCTGTAGACAGGAAGTCTCTCCAGAGCCCCAGCTTAAATTGGCTCCGGCTACTTTTCTGATTTCACTTACTTATACATATTGTGCTGATGGCTCCCAGTTCTGTGTATTCCCTTTGAGGATTGTTGATTATAAATTAACTTAATATTCTTGCACTCCAAGCCATGGTTTTGGCAGCATGATATCGAAACAAAATTGCCTGTGGATGATTTAAATGAAATGGATTTTTGTTTCACCCACCAATCCCAAATAATAATGAAGAAGCAATTTATACACATGATTAATGCCTTCAGCGTTATGCATTGCACACTTTATACATGCTAAAATGCGAAATGTAAATAAGCAATGTAAATGAACATATTTTCTTCAGGAAAATGATTGAATATGGATTTTAACAAGACTCTAGCAACTCTTGGCATTCCCCAAAAACTTCAAAGGCAGAGGGGGCATTAGGAGAGGAATGTGAGCCACTTTGCCACTCAGTCATCAATATTAAATCACTCATAGGAGAGTGATTTAATATTGATTTAAGACTAGAAAATAGCTTCCCCCTGACCTACCACCATGGCACCATGGCAACCACAATGTCCCCCCATCTGGCAGTTGTCCTGATCTGCAAAAACCCAAACCTTAACCTTATTTGCTGTAATGGGAAGTTTTTCAGTGGCACACAATGTGCTGTGCCTGATTATCTATGATCCTCATAGACAATGAAAGAGGCACAGAGTTCCTCCATTATAGATGACACTGCAGACTCGTTTCCTGGTACAAGATGAAAGTAGTCACATGTAATATGCTTGCCAAAGTGTGCAAAAGTACACCCACTTGTATGCACACATGAACACACACACACACACACACACATACACATACACACACAGCACTGTCACTTTCTGGAGACACCTTAAATAGTTATAGCATGCTTGTTAAGCAAGCCTGAGCCGTGCTAGATTCACATGCAGAGTCAGCCAGGTAAAAATAATATTCCGCAGCTGTTGCGGTAGGATAAGAGTGACGTGGACCTCATATAAAGCGTCCATCACTCTCAAAGCGCAATTCTACTGTTTCACACACAGCACGGATGTTACAGAGGAGGTCTTTAACTCGACATCCCCACATGAGAAACCAGATATGAGGCTAAAACACAAGCCTGCCTGCCTGCAGAGGTACAGCACATTTAATGCAGTATCTCTCTCAGCTCTTCAGTGTACACAACAGAATATTTTATGCAGTCAGCTCTCTCAGTCTCTCTCTCTCTCTCACACACGCACACACACTCTCTCTCTCGTTCTCTCTTCCCTGCTGCTTCCCCATTCACACACTAACCTTCAGCTGAGTGAGAAAACAGCCTCAGTAACTTCTTCTTCACTCCACCAGATTCAAATTCAGATATGAATAAAGAGCACAACATGCTCCTGTATGCCAGGAACAAAACTGTTTTCTGCCAGATAACGGTAGGCTAATCATCAGGCATGCCTTTAGCACAAATAATGCTCCCTCAGTGGGGGAGTATTCAGTATGGGTGCACAGCAGTGATCAAGCCACCCCGGGGCCAAAGAAAGCTCAATGCCAAGTGGCAAAAGTCAAGAGAATTCAATCTTTCAAGGCTGATGTGTATGTTCTTTCATTGCCATTTTATAGACTAAATACTGATGCTTGCCCTTCAAATGGCTGCTGTCTGTATGGTGAGGCAAGCACAGCACAGCATCCCACTCAGCACTGTGACCTTCGTTTTGACCTGTAACTGTCTGTGTCCATGGATGTTTGTGTGTGTGTGTGTGTGTGCGTGTGTGTGTGGCCCTGTTTGTGTGTGTTTATCTGTCTGCCTATGTGCCGGTGTAAAAAGTGGAATCTGGGGGAGCTAGGTCAGCCGTTCCTAATCCGGTTCGTCAGGACTTTTATTTCCTGTTCAGAGTGAGCTCGGCTCCACTCTGTCTCCACTGTGGTATTCCTGCCACATCACAGGTGGAGGGGAAGAGCAACTGCACAGAATGCTAAAGCAGAGGAAAGCATAAGAGGAAGGAGACTGTCCCGTTCCTTCCTTTCCTCTCATTTAACACAACACGCAGCCATCTCATATTTAAAATAGCCTGCCCCGCATACCGGACATAATCAAATGTGAACTCAAGCTTGTGACAGCTCAAGAGCCTGTCAGTATCTTTATAAGGCACACAGTGCAGCGAGTTGGAAGATATCTTTGAATTTTCCAGATTTTTTGATTAGGTACCACATACATAGTAATTCAGCAGTCCTGATAATGCGACAGGATGGGAGAGACAGGACTGGGCTGTCCACACATGGAGGTAATCCCTGCATTGTGACTCATACCTGTTTATAAAGAGGCAGCATAACCAATAGGATTGGAGTTAAAGGTCTCACTGCCCTTTATCTAAATCCTTGGTCCAGCAACAACAGATACTTGACTTTCCGGTACCACAATTCCACACGTCTCTATTTGGCGTTACACTGCATCCACATTAATATTCATAATATCAGCTCAGATTTCACACTGCAGCTCATTACACACAACCATTTTGTTACTCAAGGTGACTGCAGAGGGAAGGAAATGTGGAAAGATGTGTTTTATGGTAATGTTTAAGCAAATATTCACAACACACTAATTTCATTAGAACTTTCTACTACAGCTTAAGGCCAAATGAAATCTGATTCCCTCTAATAGGTCACTAAGTTAGGAAAAACTAGACACAATTTTCGTATCTTTTCCTAACCTCTGGACTAAGGAGCTGCAGAATGCAGGGAATAGCTTCACAGCTACACTGGCACATGAATTACTGCCATGCATTCTAATTACGATTTGTCCATATCAGTAGTTACCTCATTAAGCACTGCTGTTTACTCAGAGCTTTTCTTTAGGTTCTAAATTTTACCAAGAAATCATCAAACTGCAGCCTCTTTGACTCAGCTGTCACCGCAAACTGAATCAAAGTAAAGCTGACATGTAAAGACTAGAAACTTTTATAGATATGTGATAGGCCTACGCGCTCTTATAGACGGCTCAGGGCCCGTATTCATGAAGCTTCTAAGAATAGCGGAACTGATCTGGGATCACTGTTCGGGTCACATGACCATATTAACTTCACTGTAAGATATTTAATACATTCTAGATTTAGGTTCATTCTAAGCTCTAGAGGCAGAGAGTGACATTGAGGGTTTGGATGTCTGCATTATAATGACAAGCTGAATCCGCAGGGTGTCAACATCACTGACAGCTTGAAAATCAAGGTTAAAGGTCTTCCCCACGTGATCTGCAACTGCCTTAAGTTTTACATCCGATGCATTCATTATGTATGCTGACATGACTCTTGATCCCCTCCCCTGCCCGCCCAACTACCACCACCACATCTCTGCTTTTTAGCAGTGACACCTATAAGAGTATGTGCAACACATCCACACTGAACAGATTGAATTTGCTTTAAACTGTGCTGACAGGGCACTGGAAACAGAGCGAGGGGGCCTCACAGCCTTAGCCATCTGCACAGAGTCTGACACTCCAACTGAACACTAAAGACTTGGAGATAGGGAGAAAGAGTAAGAGAGAGACACAGAGACAAAGAAAGCTGTGTGATGAGACAGAAATGGGCGCCGCTATGCTGGAAGCATCTGCGATAATGAAATGGTGCTATGCTGGCAGTATCAGTGATAATGAAATGTCTTCATTGAGTGCTCTCATGTTGTTTCCAGAAATGGGCAGCGAAATAAGAAAATGCAGAGCAGGAGTCCAGACTTATCTACTGTATGTAATAGGATGTACCATGGGTAATTAGTCAGTATTCTTCAGAAAAATAACAAAAAAAAAAAATTCTTCTACTCATTGATTTCTTCTACCCTGTGCTTCCAGAGGGGAAAACATAGCTGCAGGGAGTAGTTATTTTGCTTAGTAAAACAAATGTGGAAAATACCCAATGTGACACTGATTTGAAATGCTTCATACCAGGAAATAGAGAAAACTGATTAGTCAGCCAACCATCCCGTTAAGAATGAATTCCTAACTGAGGACACCATAATAGAGAAAGTTATAATTAAGAAATAAATATTAGCAGTGGTTTTGAAAAAAAAAAGCAAATCATTTGTGAGTTTCTCTTTACACAGTTGGCATTTTGTATAAAGATTGCCTACATCCATAAAAACTGTTTACGCAGCAATGCTTGTTCACATAGACACATTGAATAGAGGTCAGGATATACAATATGCACCAGGTGAATCAGTCTATCTGTGCTGGTATTTCTCTACTCCTGGGGCTGGTTAAACCACAACACAGATGCAAGGCATTGACAAGCTAAGGAATGATTTATTAGTTTAGACTTATGCAGCTGTTGTGGGAGACAATAGCCCAGAAGTAACCCACATTAAGACAGAAAGGCTTGCAATCTGTAATGGGACGAGACTATTGTACATTACTGTGCAACTTGAGAAACAGTGGTAGAAATGTATGAAAAAAATCCACTAGACACAAGCTGGTTTTAAAAAGTATCTGTAAGTTTCAGATGAACGAAGATGGCTGAGGGGAATGATACAAATTGAAATTACAGTTTTTTTATCTGTACAACACCAGGATGTTTTATTTGTTGTTACACTGCTGGGGTGATTAAGAGAAACCTGTCAGTCCTCCCCATGCATGATGCATGACCTGTTTGCCAGACTCTTCATTAGCTGACTCGTCACCTGCTGAGACCTGTCAATACACAATGGACTCCCAAGGCTGAAAAATGCATGAATTAGAAATGAATTGTAGTAACCTTGACAACTTAATTCTAATGTGTGATAAAGAGTAGAAAAAGTTGAAACTTTGACTTGTGTGGAGTTTCTCAAACAGGGCACTGAGGTCACTGGAAAATGTCTGAAGGCGGATAAGACAAAATGATCACAGAAAACTAAGAGGGATCACAGCGTTCGAGTGCCATCGTTGGCGTTTGAACCCCAGTCCACATGGGAGGATTAATGCATGGGTTCCACTGCCCCCCGGACTATGTCTTTCCCTGATAAGAGAAATCTGAGCTCAGCACACTTCACATGCAGAGCCAGATACAGTGGTGATTACAGTATGGACTGGAGCTCTCTGCCAGAACCTTCATTTAGCTGGCCCTCCCCTTCCATTCAGCCATGCTTTACACGGTCCAGATTGCAGGCTCAAGTCCAGGCCCGAGGGATATTCATTACAAGGCTTGCACACAGATCCCTCTAGACCCAGGTACAATATCAACAATCTCAGTAGGGAAAATGCAAGCTGACAGAATATTATATCCCCGCTCTTATACCTGTAAGACTGTAATGCACTTTACCAGATTTTTTTTTTTGCCACACTGTGTGCCACAGCACAATATGACCAACATGGTTATCACATGACTGTAACATGGCATGATATAATAAGAGATGCGTGAGGTCCTTGCCAAAGAGAACTCAGGATATTTTGCATTTTGTAGAATTTCTGTCATCCAAGACAATGTCATGGGATGTCACCAGACAGCACAGGAAGAAAAACAGAACTGACGGAACAGAAGATGTAATTTTCCAGTTAAAAGTTATTATTCAATTTTTCTTCTTTATTTATTTTTGGCATGTTTATTTTTTTTTAATTTTAACAGACAGAGCAGTCATAAAAGACTCTGATACATGATGGATGTAATACTAGCCCAGCTGCTCTAATTCAAGTGTGGGTGGGGTAGTCAGATAGTTCAGATGCTGCAAACTTGCCTTATTGAGAGGATTTAGGTAATTGCTGTTGGAGCCAGTCAAAAAGCCAGTCATGGAAATCCAATAACTTCCAATTTAACCACTCAAGTAAAAATTCTTTCATTGAACATATTTGATCATATCTGTATATAAACTGAGGAAAAAATCCTAGAATTGTGCTCACTCAAATTTACAAGAATTTGGAAGAATACTCGACAATCAATTCATCTTCCAGATGAACTGATGCAAACAAAGCTGATTTTGTAACTTACACCGAACTGTCTGTTAACTCCAAACATAACTATAAAGTTTGCTTTGTTTTGGAAAAGTTTTCCCTTAACTACAACTACAATAATACTATACACTCTTTACAATGGACACATCTAAGAGTCAGACCTGGAGAGTGATGGCAAGACAGAAATATGCCCAACTGATAAATTATATGCTTATTGGCCCACTGGGAAGCGGGGGCTTATCACCTGTCTGTCTGTCATTCTGTCAATCA
This sequence comes from Neoniphon sammara, assembly GCA_900302535.1. NCBI lineage: Eukaryota > Metazoa > Chordata > Actinopteri > Holocentriformes > Holocentridae > Neoniphon > Neoniphon sammara. The sequence goes on along the minus strand of OMKZ01018467.1, from coordinate 56,440 downwards.
GTCAGTCAGTCAGTCAACAGTTTGGTCCAGAGCAGCATATCTCAAAATCTATTTGACTGAATCATGTTGGCTAGAGGATGAAACCTGGCAATTTGGGTGACCCTATGTGTTGACCTTCAGTTTTGCACAATGCACATTCAATAATAGTAGCCTAATAATAACAATAAATAGAGTATAACTCTTCTTGCATAAATATCACTTGGATTAGTGACAGATATTGAGGTACAGTGTACGGTCCACAGTTGTTTCCTGCACACCATGTTTTGTTGCCCCAAAAACCCAACAGTGCTCTTTTATAGAAAACACAAAGCAGCAGAGGTGGTGATGCTCCAGAAATCGGACAGTGCAGTAGCTGCTTTCGGTGTGATGGTTTATATTTAAAACAATCAGGGTGTCTGTCTTGACACATGCCCGTCAACACTTATGTGTTTTGGCCTTTAACTAGTCAACTGTCCTCAGTCTCCTGAGCAGATTCTCTGTCCTGTTTTGTCCCCAGCAGTCGGCCCAGTCCAGCCAGAGAGAGGAATGTGGTAAGTGGCCTGTTGCTGGTGGCTTTTTAGAGTGGCTCAGTCGCTTGCATCCAGCTGCTCCACACTGTCACTTAGCCTCCCCATCTTCCATGCTCCCAGTACCCTAAGCTACCCTCTCAATAAAGCACGACACGCACGGTCAAAATAGACAACTCCACTTCAATATGTTGTAGATGGACAGAACAATTTCCTGAATTCCCTCCATGTTACTCATGGGTCTCTGAAGTGCTGCCATTCTCACTCGCCTCACCATTTGAGAGTGATTTTAGCAAGAGGAAGCTCAGAGGGAGGGCTTTTTTTTAAAATGGTCCCTCATTGGAAGAATAACAGCAGCTTAATAATGAGATGCAATGCAGAGACAAGAGAATTAGAATTTGCATTGACTTTAGTACTCTGAATAGTACCTGAAGATGTACTGCATAGATGGTATGAGCTGCCACTTACTGTACAACCCCTAGTAACAAGAGCACTAAAACCATGGGTCTAAAACAACAGACAAATAAAAAAATATAGGGTGAAAAATAGGGCGGTAATGTTTTTAACTATTGTCCCCCACTATGGTCCCCATTCAACTGTTACGGCACATAAAAGACAAAAGACTGGTTGAAATGTTGACACAGTTCACTGAATAAATGTTTGTGCATGTCTAAATGCATTAAAATTAGATGGAGAATTATAAAGATGTTGTTTAGGGGCTTGCAACTTAGCATAGGCAGATCTTTCTAACAGTGTGAATCCAGCT
>OMKZ01018467.1:43148-55148 GCA_900302535.1 Neoniphon sammara | reverse complement strand
TACCTGAAGATGTACTGCATAGATGGTATGAGCTGCCACTTACTGTACAACCCCTAGTAACAAGAGCACTAAAACCATGGGTCTAAAACAACAGACAAATAAAAAAATATAGGGTGAAAAATAGGGCGGTAATGTTTTTAACTAAGCCTGCAATTTCAAATCTGGGGATGAGCCAGAGACAGGCAGCATTTTTCAATTGTTATGGTCCCCATTCAACTGTTACGGCACATAAAAGACAAAAGACTGGTTGAAATGTTGACACAGTTCACTGAATAAATGTTTGTGCATGTCTAAATGCATTAAAATTAGATGGAGAATTATAAAGATGTTGTTTAGGGGCTTGCAACTTAGCATAGGCAGATCTTTCTAACAGTGTGAATCCAGCTTTAACAAGATGTGAATGAGCAACTGCCCGCTCCTCCTGGCACTCTCCATGAATATGTTATATGTTTTTGTCCACTGCCTTTTAAACAGTCCTCTGGCAGCAACACAGAGAAACGCTGATGCTTGCCAGCTCAGGAATGAGTCAATACGCAAGGGTATGACTTAGTAATTATAGACATCCACTCTGCCACAACACCTTTGACCAGCTGGTAAGTGAAGAGTGAGCGGTGTAAGGATGTCAGTACGGGATACAGTGCCCCTGCTGACGAATGACCTTTTTTAACAATTTAAGGACTCTATGGCTGTGACTCTTTGCTGCGATGCGGGTCACTGAGCAGAAGTGGACGGCTGTTAGAAATGATCGCCGAGGCCAGCACTGCGCCCACTGCTGATGGCACGCTGTTGGCACACAGTAAACCTTGCCTCCTTAAAGGGATAGTTCACCCAAGGCTGGATGCTCCAAATGCCACAATCCACTCCAGTTGATAAATAACAAAGTTTGGGGTTTATGATGTGTGTCACAATTTTTGTATTTATTATTAAAAAAAAATCAACAGTAGAACTATTTTCTTGTATGGCAGAATGTTAGCCGGGGGGAAAGTACAACTCAATGGCAGGTGGCTAACGGTTAGCATCTGGAGCATCCAGCTAGTTTCCGGTACCCGGCAACAATGAGAGGCACGCGGCACCACCACTGTCCTACATAACAGCTAGGGGGTAGGTGAAATAATAGCAAGTTTTTCAAAATGGGTGAACTATCCCTTTAAATGATGTCTGTGATACTACCTCTATCTCCTCTCCTAATTCATTCTTTCTCTTTTCTTATCATTATCCTGTGCCTGCGTATGTTCTCATATTTACATCCATCTTTCTTCCCTCTTAAATTTAACTCCAAAAATATAAACCTAGTCCAGTTTCTCTCTCAACACCCAATTACTTTCAACATTCCCATCTCTCTCTTAACATCCCTCTCCCTCTTCTTGCCAGCTCTGTTGGTGTCCTCACTGTTTGGAGATGAAAGATGGTGGTCCTGCTGTTTGATGGCCTGTAAGAAGTGGCTAATGTGAAAAGTGGGTGTACAACATTGAGAGATCGGAGACATTCTGGCCTCTGGTTAATGATTCATTAGTTTGTGCTGCCATAACTCCAGTCCATTTAACTATTCCTATCTGGATTAGTCCTTGAAAAACAGTGTGTCACGCTGTGTGCATGCAAGTGTGAGTGAGAGTGCACGTATAAGAGAGGATGTGCATATATATTTGTGAGTGAGGGAGAGATGTGTGCTTGCTTGTAAGTTGCTGTGCATATATTTTTTTGCTCTTTGTGTTGAACCAGCGTGTGTTTATGGATTTGAATGTGCACCCATGTGGATTTTCTCTTTTTGTCTGTCTGTGCCTGGAAGGTCCCATACTGTCACATTTGGAAGGCTCACTTTGTCTGCCTCCTGTGTACCCAAAGCACGAAACTCCTGCCCCTCCCTGCGCCACAGCAAGTCACGCATGCTTTCTGCCTATATCTCTGCAGCCAGAGAGTGCGAATCACAATGAATCTGCAGCCAGAGGAGAAAAAATATATAAACACCTACCTGGCACAGCATAGGAGGCCTACACCTCCGCAAATTCCCCAGGAACAATGAAGCCTTGAGGGTTACAGGGGAGGAAGATGAGGGGGAGGCATCCTGGCCTCCTGTGATTTCTAGCTATTGGCCCTAAGGTGCTGCTGGCACTGCTTGCTCAGGATCACAGCCAAGTATTAGTTTCCACAATGCTGCCACATCATAATGTTCCCTGCATTGCCACTACTGACATTGTTTTGTCTTTATGGCTTAATTAGCCAAATTTCCACCCTGACAATTTTGAGATGGCAGCATGTCAAGCAGAAGTGTCTTGCTTGGGAGATAAACAGTGTAATTCTCCTGTTAGTTTTACATAAGGAAGTTATCAGTTTTCATCAGTTTAATTACATCTCATCTTGACATCCCGCTTGCAACTGTTTAGGATACGCCACATTTGCTTGGCTCAGCTAACATGATTCTCAGCGCATTACTCCCAAGTGAGAATTTTCCCCCAAAAGTATAGCACTGGAGGTGCTTTTGAAGTCAGAGGCCCTTTATTCAACATTGAGAAATTGGAAATTCAGGATTTCCTGTTGAGGTGTTTCGATTTGGAGAAGTGAAAGAGACAGAGGAGTGATGGATGAGGTGAGGTAGAAAAACCACCAATTCCTGAGATTTGAGCGTATTCCGTGACGCGCACCGAGCCCGTCACCAGAGCCTGTCACCTGCTAATGTTTAGAACAACACCTGTTCCTTCATTGCTTGCACACCAGTTACCTTGCACTCATAATGAAGAACGACTGGGCGTGCCTTGAGTCTGTAATGTCACTTGAGAGGGTGCAGGCCATTCATACATAAACCTACACACATACTCTCTCTCAATTTATCACAAGGCTGTTTTTTTCATGTTACATATCATAAATCTGCACTGACAGGAAATGCATTCTAATAGCAGAGTGGAGAACAACTATGCTGGCTTGATATGAGATCTATCAAGTCTGGGTAAATATGACACTGTGCAAGTGCTTATGGCTAAATCCCTCCCTCTTCTCTTTAATGCACACACCACTATTATTTAATGGAGCCCTCTCTTCCTAAATCTCTTCATTAGAAATGCACAAATAATTTTTCATTTAATATCAAAGATGGATCTATGTGTGTGCTTTACACCTCTCTCTCTCTCTCTCTCTCTCTCTCTCTCTCGTGGACTGCTGTACAAAATGCTACCGAGCTCCAGTGAACTTTCCCCACACCTGACTTGAATGGAAATGTCTCCCTGCTGAAGCGCTCCACTGGGCCTCCATGCTGGGTTGTGCTTTACATTATCAAGAGCAGATGCACACCATATGCATGGCGTACTCCCATTCCTTTTTCAGTCAGCCAGCATTGCAGCCTGAGACATGACACTTGCTTGTCATAAAATGTGGTTTTCAGAGAATACTGGGAGCAGCTGCAGTCTGGCTTGTCAGAAGCTGGAGACAACAGGAGGATAATCATGTTCTTATTTAGGTGATGATAAGATGAGAAGGGACAGGAGTCCGCAGGGCTGGTGTTACACCAGGACATCAGTTGATGAGACAGGACATGCTGCAGCACGTCTTCACAGAAACTTATCAACTGGGAGGGTTACCTGAGTCCAAGGAAAGTTAAATTTTCAGGGAGTTAGAGACAGACACACATCCACTTGTGTGCATGCACGCTCATACATGCACATGCGTGCACACATACAACTCAAGTAGGCAGGGAGTCTTACTTCATCAGTTTTTTGCAAGGTGAAAGAGCAGGAACATCTATTTTCCCTGATGGCAAAATGGTTTTATGTAACATAATGAGTGATAGCTTGTGACATAAGGGGCCATGTCATTGTGACACTGTGCCTCAGCTTGGGAACGCCTGGTGGCGGTGGCGCTAAAATTTCCTCTGTGGTCATCTCAGGATAGCGCTGATCCTCTTCTTCAGCCCAGCACAATCATATTGAAAGACTTAAAGTAACTTGGATTAAAGCAATTTGCGATGGAGCTATCAGAACACAGATATGAGCTTTCACTTCTACAACATTTGTCCGTCTCTTCTGCTCTCTATCTTCCACATTGCAGTGCTTCACGCTCTCAGGGGCTGCGACGGATGGACGGGTGCATTCACTGCCGTTCAGTCCAACTGCCAAATCTCATCTCTAAGCCCATTACTCTGAAAGACCCAAGATGCAATATAAAAATGAGCAAACAGGAGGGATTATCCACCCTAAAACAGAACCCACATATTCTGTAATTACACTGTTCAAGCATTTTATGAACAGGAGAAATGCCTCCAAACTAGAAGCTACAAAACTAAAGTTCTGGTCTGCCATTAAACACAACCTGAATCCCATCAACTGACAATAAATTATCGACTTGAATCATGTCATGTTTTCAGCTTGTACAACCAAATGAACTGCACATTGTATATAAATGTCTGCTTTTGTTTTCAATATCACCCTAGGCTCTGTCACTGTGTCCGCAAAATCAATCACCCTCTCACCTTCAGTGGAACAGCTCCAGGAATTGTGGATGATGTTACCTCTGTTTTAGGGTGGACTTTTCCTAAGACAGAAAACTGCCTGCCAAGAGCAGAGCTGCCAGGAATCGGAAAAAACCTTTAAAGATATGAATAGAGACAGACACCCTCGGCTGCACTTCACTTCCAGATGACCCCCTGACTTTAAGGTGAGGTCCTGTGCAAAGGACAAACATCTTCCTCGCTCTCTTCCTCCCCCAATCCTTTTTGGGAGGTTGTGCACATAGACCTTTGGAAAAAGTCAGAAATGAAATCTTAAATAAGATTGCTTGTGCAGGGAAAAATACTGGAATGCAGACCAGGTGGAGAGTGCTGTGCATAGAGAATAATTACTAGACATCTTTTATTTATTTTTATTTAAGTGTGAAAGCAAGAACAAATTCCCTCTTGGCCATGGGCTAATCAATCAAAGATCACAATTAAGGCAATTAGCTTGCGGATCCTGGTTTGACTCTTACCCTCATCCCTTCTTCCAATCTTTCAGTTTTGGATTCGGCAGATTTAGATTTTAAGTACGCACCATCTGGAAATCTGAATGAAACAGTTTGATGTAAGTCTACTTTGTTTGACCATCTGTTTATTATAACCCGTTCTACTGGAAATCTAAACATGACAAAAAACAAAACAAAAACACCTACAGTCAAACTCCTGTTCTACTATCCGAGAACTCCAGTTGGTATCGAGGTGTACACTTTGTACCAACAAGGTCATCTAACACTCGAGGGCATTGCATAACGCTCTATCAGTATCCAATTACATCAAAGTACCTATCCTCTCCTAGCTCTCAGCTGAAACATCTCACTTCATAGAGGGTGAAGGTTCAACATGGACTCCGAGTGAGTAATGGGAATTTCACTGAACCAGACTGAAGTGTAGCTCACACTTTTTCATTTGTTTCATCCCGAAAATGAAGGCTCTCAGGAGTGTGACAGTCCTGTCATTCAAACATTTAAACGTATACTCAGGAGATCTCACACTTTAAGAGAAAATGGCAAAATGATTGATTCATAACTACCCAAGATTGGTTATAGCCACTAAACTAACAAATGTAATAGTACTTCGCCTCTTTTTCACTGTCTTGCTTTTGGAAGAGGGTTCTGCTGGCAAAGCAAGTTCCCTAAGCTCTTAAGTGTTTCCAGCGCACCCAAAGAACAGCAAGTTCTTAATGCAAGTAAAGAGAGGGTGTCTTATCATTCTGCGTGTGACTGACAATAGCAAAAGTCCAAACACTGAAGATGTCAAAACTGTTATTATATTCATGATTATACACTTTTGGAAAAGAGACGTGTGAAGGCCGAGTAATTTGTGTTTCCATTCACTTGGTCCAGTTCTTAAAAACGGCAGGGGAAATACTTTTGCTCTGTTTTACAGGTTCAACTGTAAATCCTGAACACTGCAAAACTAACATACAGTGAATTAAAAATATGCTTGATGCCTATTTCCTTCCACCTCCAGTTTTACAGTATGGAGAGAATTTTGGGGTTTCTGTTTCTGCTTCCACCCACCCTGCAGAATATCTATGAAATCGAAAAACGAGAGACTAGCGAAATATGGAGCTCTTATGGGCAATATTCAATTACATTATTGAAGAGACTTATACAAATCATTGGGACCGTTAACCTGTTCAAACTCAGATGGGCAACTCAAGAGATCAATTATGGGGGACCACAATATTATTCAACATTATTGGAAACTTTCTTCCAGGCATTCTTCTATATAAGGAGAAGAAAGCCTGGGAGCAAGGTTGGCTGGGGGCTGCACACCAAAATTCTAAAAAGAAAACAGACTGTTTGTTTGTGTGTAACTCTGACAAGGCAAATAAATAAATAAATAAACACTGGCCTGGAATACCAGCTTAAAATTAACCTGGAACAGTCAAGAGGAGCTGGAACAATCAAGTGACAGAATCAATTTCCCTGACAGTCTGCTGGCTGCCAGTCTTACCCAGTCTCACAACATGAGCCAAATTATCAGCATATTTGTGTGTTTTGCATGATGAAGGAAGCATTAAATCAACCTTACCTCACTTTGCTAACTGACTAAGTGTTAAATACTCTTCCTCCATCTGTACACATGCTGACAACTATTTCTATTACATAAATGAACATTTATTGTTTTTGGAAAATCAATCTTATCCAATCAATCAATCTTATCCTTGATAATAATTAATTAGAAGTTAACTTGAATGGGACTTCAGCTGATCTCACGCAGTATGTGCTGAAAGGCCTCAAAGATGCAGCTCCAGAACCCCTACATTACTGCCTACATACAGATCTCTTGTAGCATCTTGTGTGAGTCCGGGCAACTTGAGCATTAGGATGCACGCAGCATGTCTGTCATTAGGCAAGGTCATTCATTCCACAACAAGAACATGGCTGCAGAGAACCCAACCCGACTACAAAAAAGTTACTTTTCTTATTTTCTTTTAAATAATCTTTTATTTCATTGTTTTATATTTTTACTCAAAACCAACAAACAAACATGGGAGCGCCCCATTTCTCACATGTAATTCTTCCTCTGGATTCTTCAATACCAGCTCTCGCCTGTTAGAAAGACCCAGTGTCTATCTGTCTTGTCCGTTTTCAATCCTGTCTCCACGTGAATTCATGAACTCTAATAACATTTGATCATACAGACACAGCAAGTTATTATGACAACAATCAACAATAATACACTGATTTTATAGATATGGGTAGCTATTGATGGCTCTAGATTATTAAGTAAATCAAATTAGCCTGCACATGCACATGAAAGCTACACTAGTAATAAAACAATTGGTTTTGTTTACTGGTAGCTGTGTTTCCAAGAATGTTCCTGGGTCTGATCACAAACGGATCACAAATACAAGTGATCTGTTAGATCACTTGTATTTGTCACATGTTAAATGGTACAGACACTGATATTTGCATGTTTGCTTTTTCTAATGCTGGGTCTGGAGTCTTGACATATGTCTTGGGGGTTTTGGCTCGTCCCCTCTGCCGCAGCTCCAAATCCAGTGATTTTATGAGTACAAATACCTGGCTGTGTTTGAGTCCCTTAATGCTCCAGTTAGTGAAACAAATAGAGCGCTGGGCAAACTCTGGCCTACACACATACAAAACAAATGGCTTAAGAACAAAAGGAAAAAACCCTTGGGCCTCCATGCTGACCTCCTTCTGAATGGAAGACTGCACGAGCCTCTTCTAAATTTAAGCAGTTTCTGCAAGTGCTGGTAACAAGGTAACAACTAAACCATCAGCTGAGCCCTACAGAATATAGTTTATGGAATACTTGAGGCACAAATGTAAAATATTCGCTATTTAATGGACAGAAATGGAATAGCATATATAAAATTTTGTATTTCAGAAATTCAGAGCACCAGCTTTGCCACATATACACTCTGTAAGTGGTAAACAACCTCACCTCTCACCGTGATTTTTTTTTCACATTCTGTTAAATCAATACATTGAGATCAACATGGGAGAAAAATAATAGACAAAACTTAGACATTTGGTTCTGCAAAGATATTTTCTTCTTCTCTCGACTCTCAGGGCTTCCAGCGTGTAAATATATCATTTATGGGGTAAATGCCAAGATAAATGGTCTCGAATTTCTGTTAAGCCCTATTACAAGATGCGTGGGAGAATGGAGGGGATATAAACTGACTTTTCACCTCAAGTACTGCATCAAGGCTGGCTTTCTAATTAAGTTAAGTTTTTCCTTAAGCCACTGTGAATATAACACAATCTGTACTTCAGTCACGATGCAAAAAAACAGTCACTTGCTAAGGTTCAGCACTGTGTGGTGTAAAGCTCAGTGTGGTGTAAACCCGGGCCTCCTCTGGGGTTAAGAAAAGCTTCTCCACGTTGCTGTAGGTGACAAAGAAGCACACTGGGTGGAAGATGCCAAATCCGACTCCCTCCCTCTACTCTTTAGAGCTCCTGCCTGATACTGCTGAGTGCCAGCGTGGGTCCTACCCACTTGGGGAGTGTAGTAAGGATAAACCCAGACAGCCATTCCACTCACTTTGATCCATTGTTTTTCTCTGGCAAGGCTCTGGATTGTGGTACATTTGTGGTAATGGGGGTCTCCCTCCTTGGCCTCTGGTTGCCACATTCTATGAAACCTGTCCAGCAGCTTCATCCAGGCTGAATGCTTTCTTCAGGAGGGCGGACGCAGAGGCTTTGAAACGGTTTTCTGGGCAATTTGGTGCTGTTACAGTCCTACTATTATTCTTTCTCAACCTCAGTTCTAGGTCTCTAATTTGTACTGTAGCGTGTCACTCAAAATGGTGAGTGACTTGGCCTTGTGCTACAAAGACGCTCTCCATGGAACAAAACAGGCATGGCTTCACTGCTCCAACAGTGCGGCTCCCAGGCCCCGTTAGCATCAAGGTACTTGACAACCAGTGTTATTAACTAGAGTTGCCTATGTTCTGTGTCGTCGGACACATACATATTTATAAGACTGTCAAAGCTTGAATCAGTAGCAGGACTCACTCCTGTATTTACAGCACTGTCATGAACTAGGTACTTGTGATGCTCTCAGCATGCATCCGTAATTCACTTATGCACACTCAGCCAGGCTCGTCTGCACAGTAACTAGAGTCAACTTTGGTTGTCACTACTTGTTTCCAGTAGGACTCAGTTCTACCAGTAGTCGCTCTAATTAAGAATCACACAGCGTGAACTTGACTGGATTTAGCACTAAAATGAAAAGCAACAACTATATTTGTAATGTCTGTGGTATCTAACTGGGATGCCATTAAATGATTCTGCAGTTCAGCCTTGGCTGTATGAATGTCTGATAATATAATTGCTATTTTCTCTCTCTTAAACAGCCCTGACCTGACCTTCAAAATGTCAACATAATCCTTAGGCAGGGAGGAGGCTTGTTTGTTCCTAACAGCCTGAGTGTCAAGTGGTGCACTCACAGGGATGGAAGCAGCATCTCTGCTGGGTCCTCTCTCACTTGGAGCCAAAGGTGGAGCAGGGGAGTTATAACTCATAGTTGGAGAATTGACATTTTGCACATTTTGCATTGCAGATGTGGGTCAAGCAATGATGTTGTGTTGGCTGTTTTTGAAATGCAAAGTGAAAAGCAAAGTACCTCAATAAAAAATACTTTCAACAGAATGTTCTGCAAGCCTTAATCTCCTCTATCGAGAATACAGTACTGTTTGGCTTGCTAGTTAACATGTTTATATAGCAATGTTTTATATTCTAAAATGCTTTATGTTGTGTGTCAGACCCCAGTAACACTAGCTGTCACTACTGTGTCAGCTAATGGGGATCCTAATAAAATGAAAATGAAAATGGTAGGGCATGTATTGTATTTTTATACAATTATTATGGGTACAGAATGATTCAGCCATTTAAATCTAACTGTATCCCAGCAATCAGTGCAAACTAATTGATGAAGAGCCCACAAGTAAAACCCCACATTATGTTATATAATCTAAAATCCATTTACATTATGAGAAAAAGATCCAGGGAGTTGTGTGGAAACTCATTGCTACCAGTAAGATGTGAGGGCTCTTCGGTAAAGTTAAAATTTCACACTAATTATTATTCCTCCTATTAATTAGATACTGTAAAATATAGAACAGTCATGATTTGTAGAAAATGATTTTTCCTCAAGTGCTGTAATGAAGTTTGACTGCATGAACATACTGAGCCACTGACCTGAATGTGCCTCCTGATGATCACGGCATCATGTGACCGCACCATGACACCAATGCTGTATAAACTACCACCGGTAGCACACATGCAAACATAATTCCCATATGAAACCATAATGTACGCACAATACACTAACATCCTCCTGTTTGGCTGTCATTACCTCCTTCCACAACAGTTTACATAATGCACAAAATGGATTATTTAGATTTGTCACTGTAATTTTCCTGCGGCAGCCTCATGGTGAGGGCCGTGGTCAGAAAGTGGCTGATTCAGGACACTCACTATTATAGGTGTGTCCCATTTGGATGTGGAGGCTTGTCAATAAAAACAAACCAAAAAAATCATCTTTGTGTTTCTGCAAGCATTATGATGGTAATCCACTGACCATTTCACCATGATTTAGCTGTAATGTTTGTCCTCGGGTCAGGTCAGCAAAACCGGCAAGTTTTGGAGCTGACCCAATCATTCAGAAAGCAGCTTAATCCGACATGCATCTAAAAGAGAGCTAAATTATGCTATTACATTGACCGAATGCACAGGTGTTCAGTTATCTGTTTTCTGTTCACTTAGTTTTTTATGCCTCTGGTCATTTCACTGACAGCATTTTATTTGTGAATCGCATCACTAAAGTTTCAGAGCCTGTCGGGCTGCCTGTCAGTGCACATATGTCGGCTAATCCCAGCATCACTAGTCGGTGTTCCCTGGAGGTGAGCGTTCACTCACTGTAATAAACAGGCTGCATTTCATGTCGCTTTTCAGCTTTGTTTATAGCAAAATAGGCCCTATGTGAACATCACTACCATGCTTCATCCACAACATGTGACAGAAATTGTTTTCAGATCAAACACTTGAGGTCAAAAGTAATCAATTGTTTTTTCTACAAACTACAATACACCGTTATTCAACTCATAGTGCCCCAAGAAGTAATGGAACACTAAAATCAATGTCAAACTTTTCATTGCAACAAGAAAAACACAGAATTTATTATCTCTTGAAAAAAGTGAAATTTGTTTCTGTTGTTTTGTAATGGCTATAACCACAACACAACAATTTTGAAGTGCCAGCCACAATATAACTAATATAAGTCCATTTGTGAGCAGCAAGAGCAGCGGAAATTTTCATTTAAAGACTCTTTGACAAATTTGATAATGTCCTCCATGTTTTTATAATTGTATCACAGCACAGCCCTGTCTCTTGGGTTTAATTGACCTGTCTACCTTGACAAGGCATAACAGTGTTACATTTCTATTGCAGTACGATAACACCCCAAATCACCTCAAAGAGACAACGTGGACTTCAATGCATTGGTGCTTGTTATCAATTATGTGTTAACAGGGTACAAAGTAAGCGCTTGGTGGCAAGACATTAAAATTGCAGACAGCGAGTTTAAAAACAAATTAGGAGACTATCAGAAATGTATATAACCTTTGCAAAACAGCATGGCCTTCCACGGGAGCACTTTAATTGACACCATTAGATCTGTCACTTAATTTATAATGGTTGGACTCATTTCTATTCTATTCTATTCTATTCACTGTATATGTTGTTTTTGCTGTATATCAGTAAATGGTGCTTGTGTTGTAAACATGTCTTATGACTTGTAGCAAGCGTCTGTAACGTACTGCAGATTTTATTAGTCAATAAAAACTAGTTGTGCGGGCCACTTTGCTCAAAGTGTAACTCTTGATTGATTTTATTGTCATGCCCTTAAAACTGATCGTAATAGCGGAAAACTAGATAGCTTAAAGAGGTAAATTAGAGCCCCTGGCTGTAGACTAACATGTTCAAACCTCCACATAAAAAAAAAAAAAAAAAAAAAAAAAAAAAAAAAAAAAACACAAAATTTCC
>OMKZ01018467.1:0-26225 GCA_900302535.1 Neoniphon sammara | reverse complement strand
CTATATGAAAGTACTGGCTATATGATGTTCTTGAAATATTTTGAGCGTTTGTGTCAGGCTGCTTCTAAAGAGCATGTGGTCATGTGTCTTTTTTTTTTTTTTGCCCTTTAGTGGTGTGTGCTCTCTCGCTGTCATTGCGCCATCAGAAGCGAGACTCCAATTCACCCTTTGAGGAGGATGATGTCAGGGAGAACATCATATCCTACGATGACGAGGGGGGAGGGGAAGCGGATACAGCGGCGTTTGACATCGCGGCGCTGCAGAGCATGCACAGAATACAGCACATGCAGAACAACAGGAACATGTGAGCCGTGTCCTAAAAACTTAGCCTTGTGTTGATGGAAGTGTGAGTGTGTGTGTGTCTCTGTAGCTGTGTGTGTGTGACACTCTGACATTCATCTCTTGGCACAGATGGTACACCCAGCAGAATCCGCCAAGGGCCAGAACGTACAGCTGGAGTCGTAACCCTCGCCCTGGCCAGGACCCTCAGCGGCCGGGCTCTGCTCCTCTCTATGGGCGCCTCTGTTACGGCATCCACACGCTGCCTGTTCTCAGAGACTATCCAGAAGGGCCGCTGGAGGCAGGTTTGCAACTAACCCAGCTGACCCACGGGCTCAGTGGCAGCCGCGTTGGTAATTCCCTCCTCATCCAGAACCAGAGCACCTTTGATCCCGTGGAGCCCGGAGCAGCTCACACACTCTCTGCTGAGACAAATGGTTACCAAGCGGAGCACAAGCTGGCTAAGAGCAAACACGCCGACCGAAACGGAGGTGGTGAGGCAAATTCGGACACAAAACGGAATCAGGAGCAGGACAAGGTCAGATATTAACGGTGTTGATATTCACAGATGAGATCATGTCACTGTTATCCTAATCCATGTCTCCCTGCGTCGTCTCATTTCTCTCTCATCTTGTTTTCCTGTACAGATAAACCCGACAGAAACAGAGCTCCCAAACAAAGCGGCGACTGCGACCTGCTCTGACCCAAACGAATCTTCACGCCAGAGTCACGCCAGCTCTTCATCAAGTCAGCCAGAGGGAAGACCGGGGTCATCTCAGACACAGATCAGCACCGGGGCAACCAGCTCTACAGCAGATGAAATTGATACTGATATCTCTATTCCCTCCATCTCAGAGAGAAATGATCCTTGCAGCGGCCAAATCAATACCGTTAACGCCCCTGTTTACCTGAAAGGGGACGCATACAGCATTGTGGGCTCGCTGAATCCGAGTAGCAGAGGGATATCTGTGAACGGGACTAGCAGCAGTGGGTTGTACCCGGGGGGAATGCAGCTTCTGAACATGTACAGACTGGGGAGAAGGGACCTCACGCCGCAGCCTTTGCCCTTACCTGGAGGGATGTTTGGATGCAACAAGGGTTGGGCATGTGGGCCGCAGCCTGCGCCAGAGAGAACAGGGCCGACCAACCCCCTGCCTCTCAGAATGGAAGATTTCCTGAATTTCCGCCTGGATCAGGTGACCTTTGACCTGTCCCAGCCACCCTATGACTCACTGCAGACTTACGAGTTTGAGGGGCGTGATTCAAGGGCCGAGTCACTGAGTTCGCTGGAGAGCGACGGGGACAAGGAGGAGGGGAGACTGGTGCGAGGGATGGAGGAGCTAAACCAAAAGTTTCAGAGGCTGGTGGAGATTATCAAAGAGAGGGAGGAAGAGAAGGAGCAAGAGAGGAAGTTGACAGAGAAAGAGACGGCGGCGGTGGAGGGAGGACAGAATATGGAGGCTGTTGTCAATGAGACACACAAACAAGAAACTGAGGAGGGCAATGAGAAAGAACAGCAGAGATGGGATTTCTAGAGGATTTACACTGGATAAAAAGCAAAGTTTGAAAGAGGAGAACTGCCTTGACAGTGATGGATTTTAAATGCAATAGGGTGGCAAAATACACAGCTTCTGGCAGAAATTGTCATGTTTTTTCCCCTACCTGAAAAATCCAGGATGCTGACAGTGTGGAGCCAAGATTGCGGTGGAAATCAGCGCACATCTCATAGATTCAGCTCTACTGTTTATAAAAATGCATAGGAAATCTGTCACTTTTACACTGCACTTGTAACTGATATTAATAATGCACTTAGGCTTTCAAAGCTAAAGTTATGAAAAATTCACTTTCTGAAATATTGATTCTGAGCCCTGAAAGCTGCATTGTTAGAAAATAGGCCTCATCAAAAATTGAATAGAATTGTGATATTTAATATTGATAATTTAATAGGGGCACACTCACGAGGATCACTTGGATTTTGAATGAAACTTTTACGTCTGAATTGGAATTGCTAATATTAATCAAATAATTTTTAACACTGCACAAGCATACAGTATGCATACTATAGGCCGACACTGCCACATGCGTTCACAGAGCCTCCAAATTGGTGTGTAATCCATACATTGCTCTGTATACATTCACGTTTTGTAGCCTTGTAGACCCTGTGCAACATGGAACTCCAGCAAGTAGTGATCATTATGGTAAAATCTGCTCACTATGCAATTTGCACACAGACTTAGAAGTGATGAGTTTGTTTGATATTTTAATAAGCACTGTCAGAGACTGTTGTGTACTGTTGTGAAAGTACAGTAAATGATGTCCATATGTAGATACATACTGACCCTGGCTTTTGCAGTTATTGTTCTATGGGCGACATTTCTTTGGGAAAGTCTTACATGATATTCACTTACTGGAAATTATCTCATTTTCAGTGATTAAGCTTTTGGCAATGTATACATGTTGTGCCCCCCATCCACCATAATTTATTTCGTAAAAAATTAGCACTTGTCACTGTTGTGTTTGCATTTCATTATTTAACATTATTTCCAAAGGCTTATTCATCTCCTTGCCTTAAAGCTACTAAATTAAAACACAATATAACAATTCAATACACACAGGCAACTTTCTGCAGAAAACCATACGGACAGCAGCAAAATCATAATTTACTCTGAAAAATGTGTAATGTTATTCAGACAATCTGTCATTTGACAATGACTCATTTCTAGACTTATTTCAAAACTCATTTATTATTTAGAAAGTATCCGAATACAATATTAAAATAATATCATTATTTACAATTATAATATGATAAAATGTATTCAACTTGCCACACTGCCTGCTACTCTGGTTTGCTTATTCCCGCTTTCTGCATACAGCTGTGGGAAATTAAACCTTAATCAGTCCACCATTTTAATGAGAATGTGTTTTAAAACCAAATTTGACAGAAAATCTTTTGCCCACCAGAACGAAAATTAGGAGCAAAAAATATTGGACTCCACAAGAATAATAATATGAAATTCAAAGGACAGGAAGGGAAGAATAAATGACAACCCCATGGACAAGCAGTCATCATTACACTGTATATTGTCAACACAATGTGGTGGATGCCAACTGGTGTAACATTACAAGCTGCAGGAATATATGACAAATTATTTTGGTATAAAAGACAGTACAAGACATTTTCCTCACTTAGAGATAACAATCCGATATGATGAAATGAACATTTAAATAAATAGTTACAATGATGATGCAATGTGTACTTTTCACAGCGCTCATTCTGTGAAGCTGAGGACATTGAGTACATCTGTCCAATTTGTAACCACAGTACAGCAGTCAACAGTACAATGTTGCCACCTCAAGGTAAACCTACGAATTGCACCTGTGCATACACCCTAGCAGGGGCGTTATCAGCAAAATGGCTATAAACATTGGTTCAAAAGCAAGCAAGAATAAAATCAATTTAGAACTATGATGACCATTATTATAATATGTGATGCAGTTAATAGCACAAAGAAATTATCTCTTTATTTATGCCCTGTATGGAGGCTGCATGACCAAATGTGGTCAAATCTTTAAGAAAAATTGCAGCCATATCAAGTCTTCATGTGGAGCTTTTGGAGGAGAACTGAGTGAGCTCTTCATTTACAAGTTTCATAGTTACTCCTTTGGGGACCAGAACACAGTGCACACCTGAGGAGACAGAAACACAAGGTAAGTTGCCATGTTTTGTCTGTATAAGTTCATTCAGAGAGCCTTAGGACGTGTGTGTGTGTGTGTGTTGTTTTTGCGTGTGTGTGTGTGTGTGTGTGTATCCATAACCTAGACATTTGACTAATTGGCTGTATTTGATTAGAGCTAATAACTGCCCACGCGGCACCTATTACACTTCTGGCCAGCCTGGAAGAGGCTTCTCTCTCTCTCTGTGATGCTTCTCAAGATTTCTTCCTTTTTCCCCCTATTGGCTTTGGGGGGTTTGTGGGAGTTTTTTCTTGGTCACTAGGAGGTTTCAGGTCAGAGGGTGTCGTTCTGTTTTCTATAAACTTTGGGCTTGTAAAGCCATTTGAGACCTTTATAGTGATTAAGGGCTTGAAATAAACTTGAGCTTGACATCTTCATAACCATTCAACATGGAGCCATGAAAAAAAAAAAAACAACACTCTGTGGACCCATAGGGCAAAATGATGAACCCATTACCTTACTGCAAATGGCCAGCAGGGAGAACTATCATCAAATTTAAAGTAAAAAAAAAAAAAAAAAAAAAAAAAAAAAATTAAAACACTATGGGTCCAATAATTATGGAGCTCAGCACACACATTAAAAGCTGACATTTCCACCAAAATGTGTAAACTGGAACAAAAGTCTGTCATATTAAAATTACTGCCATTTTCTCCACAGGCTTTTCCATTTTTATCTCATCCACACCAAACTTGGTAAAACGTGTTGAACTAACGTATATGAAGACTTTACATTGTACTCCAATTAGTACACTGCAAGCTCACCATTTTAAAAACTTCATCTGGACTTTTTGTGCGCAGTTTGTTTCTGACTGGTATGTACATAATAGTTACTAAGTCAATTGGGTTCACTTTAAAAATTAGTCTGCATGTCAGGTACTCTGCTTTCACCATGCGTGCCAAGTTTCAATCAGGATTACAGGGATCTCTGGGTATGTAGTACACAAGATGTCTCACTTCTTTTATTGTCACGACAGTCCATAAATACGTCTAACAATCTTGTTGCCAGCGATGATGACAGATGTGACAACCACTAAATTAAATAACTGCATTTTTTAACTAGCTCAGCATAAAATCACAGCAGTGACACTGACACAATATATAGCACTTTACTCTGAAGCTGGTTTCAGTCCTTTCTGTGACAGCTCGCCTAATTTACAGAGCAGCACAGCCACAGAGCATCTCTCTCCTAATTAGATGGAGGAGCCTATTAATATGATAGCTTTTCCATATGCCCACCAGGGTGAGATATGAGATAATCATGTTATTTGGTTAGTTTGTTTGATTATGTCCGGCGTTGAAAAGCCGAACTGATAACAAGGAACATGACATGCACTAGACAGCCAGTGAAACCTAATGAAAATGAAATATATGAGGATATTATTTTAAAAAGATAAAATGGTGATTCAATTTGTAAATAAATACATTGTACATTTCCACAACACATTTATGGGGATGATATAATTTCAGCTTTGAATGAAGCCAAATACAGGAAAATTCTTGAGTGAGAGCCTACTTTCGTACCAAAGACCTCAGATAAGGGTGATATATTAATCGATCCAAAAAATGTGAGACTATATATATGTGATATAGAGACAGATGACAAATTAAAGGAAAAAACAGTATGAAGTGTGTAAGGTGTTCAGCCACCATGAGCCACCAGAACAGATTCAATACGGAGTGTCATAGATTTTCCAAGTCTCTGGAACTCCACTGGATGGAGAAACATAAACCCCTCACTACAAAGACAAATGTAAATTTGAGAATTCAGTGGTGCAAAAACTGGTCTACAGACGTGGAGAAAAGTTATCTGGTCAGATGAGTCATCCTTCCTTGTATTTTCCACAAGTGGGCCAGTGCATGCATGACAGTGTATCCTCAACATTCATTCAGTTATGCTGTGCCACCACAATAAGAACATTATGACCACAACTAGGTCAAACAGGAAATGAATAGAACCTGTTTTACAACTTGTTTGCCTCAACAAGCACAAAGAAGTATATGCCAAGTGCTTAGAGGTAGCTCTTTAAGTGTTAAGAAGCTTTAGTGCCACAACCTGCACTACAACCAAAACTAGGACTGACAGTAATAGAGAAGGAACAATCATCAAAAATCACCTACAGAAGAAGCAGCTACAGAGGAAACAATTATGTGTGGGGAACACCAAGAGAACGAAAGAGGCCTGAATGCTGCACTCCCACAGTGAGAGAGACTTGGAGAATCTATGCCAAAGAGCACTGAAGCTGTTCTGGCAGCTCGTGGTGGCCCAACACCTTACTAAGACATTTCATGTTGGCTTTTCCTTTAATGCTGCATCTGTCTGAATGTGAGAATGAGGTTGAAAATACCTAGTCGACTGACGTCCAAAATGTTCCTGTGTTCATCATCAAAGAACATCATTTCATTGTACTGGAATCCACTGTCGGCTTGTATCCTGGGGAAAGAGAGAGGATGACAAGTCCATGAAGAAAGAAAGAAAGAAAGAAAGAAAAATAAGTGAGCGGTTAACCATTCATAGCAGATGTCACCTCTGGAGTCAAATATTGATTAATGTGGAATCATGTTGAAACATCTGCGATCATGTAGGTCGCATTATTGCAGAACTTTCATTCATCATTTAAAAAGGACACTGTAACATTATCAGAAATGCTTAAATGATAACTAATATTATCGGGGATGTTTCAAGGTGTGATTTAAATTAAATCATATGTTTTAGTCCAGAGACTCACATCTAAACTTACTTAGCATTTGGGTCCAGAGGTGACTTTAGAGGGGATTTTATCACTTCATATCCACCCCCACACTCTCTCCCAACCGCATTGAATATAGAGGCAGCAAGATCATAAATTATCTTAACACATTTTCAGACTTACTTTTTAAAGTGAGGGATCTTTGAACCAGGGTATATTTCTTTAAAGGAGATGTACTGGTTGAGATTGAAGAGTGTCAGGAGCTGATTGGCTCCATCTACTTCCCCAGTGCTGGGAAATAAGAGAGAAGAGTGAACCATATCATTTCGGAAGCCAAGAAAAAAATGTTACTGCTGTGTGTTTTAACATAATACAAACTTTATTGGTTTTTTGATAACTCACCGTGAGGCAACACCAATCTTTATACCCTGCTGGTGGAGAGAGGACAGGATTTCTTCTGTGTCTCTGTAAAGATTGATTTGCTTCCGGCTTGCATCCAGCACCACTCCCCTACAAATAAACCCAGACAGGACATTCTCATTTAACATCTGTATAATCTATTGTGCTTGACCGGGATATTTTGAAAAATTAAGATTTTTAAGAATTTAATAGCAGGGAAGTGAATACTGAATCCAGTATTGTCAATGTGCTAATACCAGGCTACCACATTAATCACACCCGTTAAATGGCAGTCAGAAAAAGGTACTTGTAATTACCAAGGGTGGAAGTAACTACATCACATTTATTTGTTACTGTGACTGAGTAGCTTTTTTATGTACCTGGTGTCTGTGTTGTACATTTTCAATAACATCCACACAGTTAGTAGTCAGCCAGAAGAGAAGAGGAATCATTATTACTTTCTTTGTGCACTTTATTTTGGTCATTTTTAATGTTTCCAGTTAAAAGAATGTAGCTTGAATTCTGTGCTTCCACCCTTTAAGAATTACATGGGGAATATCACGTGATACTGATATCACTTCTCAAAAGTAACTATAGCTTACTGAAAAATACTGAGTATAATTTTGATTTTTGATGGATTTTAAATGAGCTAACCAACTTTTTCGTTTACTTAAGTCGATTTTTATACCAGTACTTTTACTTCTACTTGTGTAAAATATGAGCAAAGTAGCAGTACCTCTATTTGAAAATGACACTGCTGCATTACTCTTTCCACCTCTGGTAGTTACCATATGGTAATTACCATATAACCCTAACCCTAAGTCTAATAATACTTTTGAACTGCAATCACTGTCAAATAGTCCCTTTCCTAACTTACCAGAGTTGAAGTTAGGTACAGTATGTTTCAAGTTAATCTACTTTAAATCAGTTTGGTTTAATTCAGAATTCTGAATTCTAATTTCAAATAACAAAGCATATCCAAAATACAAGACCAGAAATTTGATTCATTTGTCATTTGTAAGATTCTGCATGTTAATTAGCGTTACAGTAAAGTCGGTAGCTACATGTCAATAAATGACGTCAATAACTGGCAATGACAGCCATATGTGATCAACAAAATGTTTCATCTACTTACTTATCTTTGTGAAAGGGTGGGTCGACATGGGTATCTACCCAGAAGGGCCACAGAGTGTAATCTGGAAGTTAGAAGGAAAATACTAAATTAGTCAAGGCAAGGCAAGATTGCTAGCTAGTTAGCTAAGTAGCCAGTTGGAGCGGAGGAAAAGGTAGACACTTACCCAGGTCGAATACTACAAGTTTTGGTTTGTTCATTGTTGTACGGGTGATTTGCCTATTAGCGAAACAGCAGGGTCTGAACATAAAAGCTAGCTATGTTCCAAAAATCATATCGATGGTAACTTACACTGTGAAGGCGTCTCTAATGGGGCATTCAAGTGTTAACTGTATTATCGGTATAAAACAGCCCGGAAGTTTCTTCCCCATGTAGGCCAACCCTATATCTATGGGCCAACTCCAACATGACAGACATGCAGCATGCCTGTGTCAGCTCTACTCGCCGAGTTACCTGCAGCAATATGTGTAATACTCCCAGTCAACTCATGTTACTTAACCTCACTCATGCTTCTCTGAGGTGCGTTTGGAGATATCTGATTTACGAGGTGCACTTGAATGCTACGTTCCAGCCACGTGACAAAGATACTACCTTCTCCTTTGGAATATAATTTTCATACCGGCTTTTTATGTCGTGGGTAATATTGAATTCTTCACATCAACAAGAAAATACCCTATTATGTCCGTGTGAAATAGCTCTTGTTAAGTGAATGGCATGAAATAGCCTATGAATGTCAAATAAAATCTATGCAATTGCAAAATTGGGAATAACTAAAATGTATCACGCAAGTGCACGTGCTCCGTGTCAAAAGTAGCACAGTCCACAGAAAACTTGTCACGAGTTGACTTCTTCATTTTACCCACCAAGTCTTGTGCCCACCACTACACAAATATGGCTCATAACTTTATTCACCAAATAAAACATTCCTAAAATTTGCATGGAAGATTTGTTGAATGTACATTATATTTCTTGTTTCAATCTCACCCATCTAGCCAAATAGTAGATAGTTTACAATAAGATTAAAAGTAGCCATTTAAACTGACAATTTAACAGTTTTACTGTCAGCCATGTAATTACAATGTGGTCTTTGCAGTAGGTCTATATTGTGGACACATGGTGGCGCAACAGCAAAATTCCCATTGACGACCACTCCCTCCAATCCACAGCCAATCATTTAGTGGAGTTGACATTTCCATTAATGTGTTACATTTCTTTGGTCATCTAATTAAATTACACAGCTGAACACTGTGAAGGGCAACCTTGAGCAATAAAACAGCTACACAGTGTAAGTGTTGAAACTACATCAATAGACATTAGATCAGTCATGAAGTGACTAAATAGGATCATATGTGTGTGTGTGTGTGTGTGTGTGTGTAGTCACATGTTTAATGGTCACCTAAACTCTTTCAAAGACACCAGATAGGCCATTGATATATAGGCTAGTAAAAATAACCCCAGCACATGCACACGTACACGCACGCACACACACACACACACACACACACACACACTCACACACACACATGAATTTATCTTCAATTTGTATTATATTTAATTTGCATATAATGTTAGGTTAACAAATTCATTCACTTTAAGTCATCACATCGTCCTTAACACAGAATATGTATCAATTTGCTTCAAGAGTGAAATATACTTTAAAATTTTCAAAGCCATTTGTTTCTTTTTAAGCCCTGCAAGTAGTTATATAACAATTCAGCATATGACCTTTAAAAAAACAAAAAAAAGAAAAAAGAAAACAAAAAAAAAAGAAAAAAGATTTTCAGGGAACATTGTTAAATCCGTGCAATCTGTTAAAAAAATAAAGTACAGCTTTACTTTAACAACTATATTTCTACCTTCCTAGATCACACATAAACAGTGCAATAACAGTTCCTATGAAGCAATTTTGATATCTCATTTATCTTGTTGCTTACATGCAGCAGTTTGTATTGTAGGTTTTACATTTTTGTAAATTGATCGTTATCTGGGAATGCTCTGTTGTAAACACCACCCAGGTCCTCACACGCAATGCCGTTCTCCACCACTTTGTCCTGTGCCTCTTCATCATCCTGCTCATCTTCTGTGAGCCCCCTCTTTTTGCTGGATAAGGATTCAAAATGACCAAGCTCAGCAATCATATGTATACTTACAAAATGATCAACGTATTGCATCTAAAAAAAAGCATTTGCTCACCGTCTCTTTTGGACCAGAGAAGACACAAGCAGAGCGATAATGCCAGCACAGACAGCACCCATGACCACCCCAAACACAATGAGCCACGGAGGGGTGTCAGGGTTGACTGGGGCTGCATAAGTGGGAGGGATGCCGATAAACTCCAGGGTGCTATCTGTCAGCAGAAAGGCGCTATTGATGCGGTGCCTGGACCTTCTGTTGGGCAGATAAGAGCTTTAGGTGGAGGTGTGTTATTTTGCAGGAGTCACATTAGCTTATTTACTTTCACTAAACAGTTTCTAAACATGATGTATTTTTAAAGTTGATTACCTGTCATACTTCATTTACTATTTGGTTGTCATTTCTTAATTGATCACAAGGTGTTAATTGTGCTCAAAGAAATTCAATCAAGCATCATCAGGTTTGCATTATCATGTTTTCTTTACTTAAGCGAATCAAGTTTTTGATTAAAAGAAAAAAAAGGTTAAAACCCCATTCTAATAACTGATTGGAGAATTTTTTTTTTCTTTTGCTGTTGTTGTTGTTGTGGGTGTCCCTCTATTTACCTACCAAATGAAATATCATGGCTAATCCAACTATTTGTATATGTCTCTATTAGTTTTCTTCTTCTGCATATCATTTTTTATATACTAGCATATTTAATGACATAATCATTCTGTAAATTGCATTTTAATTGTTTTTTCTTCACATAAAGGGTCTGTCAGAGAATATCAGATAAGCAGATGATGTGAAATGTAGTCATCTAGTCTACTGTGTAACTGTTTTTTGTTTATCCCTGGCATCCCTGGGTAGGTACGAAGTGGCAGCTGATGAGGAAAATTGAGAAAATATTTGTTAATTATATATGATGTTCTTAATTAAAAGAAACAAACAACTCTGAGAGAGTGCACATTATCTTCAGCATCAGCAATCTGATTTGCCATGTCTAGTCATCATAGAAATCCCATTTGTTGCTGTATGTGAGGCATGCAGCAGTGATACTCTGTGGCTTCATCCCTAAGAATAGAGTTATTTTTAACACATACACCTGATCAGATTTTTCTACTATCTGAAATAAATAGTTCTCACTGCAGTACTAATGCAGTATTGATAAATAATGGGTAACTTTTACAAGTGCAGCTGTAACAATGAGGAGAAACAATAGTATATTTTCTAAAAATCGACAAGGATTCATTGGGGATATCTGGCAGTTCAAAGGTTGGATGTTGATGTGTGGGCAGCAGGGTTGCACAACGAGTAGGAAACCTGCCCTTCAACGAGAAGACCCAGCTTCAATCCCATGAGTCAGTAAGCATCTGCCCTGTTGAAATGCCCTTGAGCAAAATACTGAATCCTTTCCAGCCCCAAAAGGCGCTGAACTGACACTGCAGTCTGACCCCCCGGTGAAGAGAGGCAGTGGCTTAACAGAAAGAGAATTTGCCCATGTGGATGAATGAAGTGTCATCATCATTACCTTATGGCATTCTCCACATCTGCCTTATCAATTAGCTGTGAGGCGTTCTGAGGTGATACCACCACGAACCAAAAGGAGACCCGTTCCGTCTCATGACACACAATGATGCTGGACACACTGGTGAACAAGACAATAAACACCATGTCAGTATTGTAACATGTTACATGCATAATATATCACTGTTAATTAGAGGAAGGAGAGACCGTTTTAAACACATGAAAAGTTTTCTTACTTGAAATCCTCACTGTTGTAGTATGTCCTCATGGCAAAAGCCAGAGTTGCTCGAAAAAGGAACATTTCATTTTCATTCCATTCATACTGCAACACCAAAAACAGACCATCACATCATTATGTGCTCTTTAAAGTGAGTGAAGACCTTTAAGGTTGCATGATCGCCAATTGGACTTGTTCTCAGAATAAGTAAACATGCCCACCTTTAAATGAGTTGTGGGAAATATTCTCTATATTCCTATTTATTATAGTTTTTTGTGTGGATAACTGGTTGATGGTGGATAGTAAACTGATCTAATCATATCCGGACAAAACTGACAAGATACAAAAGTAAACAATGATTTGTGATTTATAATTTTTTGCAACTTGATACATGTTCAGATATATACGTACAGCTCTGTCTCCCAAGGCAGTTTTGATGCTGAGTCGGACTTTGTAGCCATCTGGAGCATCTACAAAAATAAGACATGACTGAAAAATTTCAAGAATTTATGTAAGTCAAATAAAGGACAATATGCAGTTGGATGTATTGCTGGATGGTATCCAGGTTTTATTGATTGAGATCTGGCCAGTGAGCACATTTGGATTGTGTTCTCACAACACGAAGATCATTACAGCTGAACGCTATGACAAGAACAAAACATCATTTCTTCAAAGCCATCCTTTGAGTTAATATTTGGCCCAAGTTTGTTTTAGTCCCAACTTTTGATAGTCAACTGCCGTGCTATTTACTCACACTGGTTTAGAAAGTCTTCCATGTAGACTACTACCTATAATTTTAGGATCAGTTCTGACTCTAGTGGAAGCCGGTCTAATGAGGCTAACACTGGACTCATGTAACAGATCGAGTTAAAGCTCTAGTTAAAAGATTGCCAGCTGCATTCCACATTAGTTGGAGTCAACATGAAGGTAAGAATATTGACTCTACTGTAATCAACAAGCAATGTACTTCCTGAAACTAGCTTGAACCTGAGATTAAATACAGTGTAGTGGCAGAAAAACACTGTATAAATTGTAAATGAAACATATAAAGCCAAAAGAGTGCAGGCATATGATTTTTGAGCGAGCAATAGCAGGGAAAATATTTCTCACCTTTCTCACAGAGCCGTTCTGTCCCGGCAGATGCCAGGCAGAGCAGAAACAAGATCTTTCCCAACATCACCACTTAGGACAAGAAGTGAAACAAACATCAAACACTGTAACCACTCAGTCAAAGTCCCAGTCCCAGGAATCTGAGGAGATCAGGTGAGCAGCTTGAACGGGTGAAGGCCGGGTTTAATAGTTAAGCTAGGACACACCTGAACTAGATTGTCAAAAGGCCAACTTTCCCTCACTGGAAGACCAGCATGACATGGAAACAGTAAAGTGGGTGCTGCAGTGAGAATGCTGTTGTTTGTTCAAGCCTCTAAGAAGCCAGATAGGTTTGAGAGGCAGACCTCCTGGAGAAAAACACACTGGCCCGGTCTGCTATTGTTTACTCAGTGGTGTACAGTATGTGGCTTAACCATTTGGTGCGCCAGACGCTTTTATGTAGAGTAGCAACATCTTTCTCTTTTACGTAAAACAGAAACACAGATGGTACCAGACCAATAACTCAAACTGAGCAGTAATAAAGATAAACATACAGTGGTAGCTGCATTTCCCCAAATGTAGAGAACAAAAGCATCATTTGATATAGAGGTTACAGGATGCTGGTTTGTTATTTTTTAACATATGGTATGCACTCAATTCAGCATTTAACAATATATGACTTAAACTAGCACCACAGGTTTGTGATTTATGGACAAAGATGTAAATTTGTTAACGCCTACATCACATAATGAGGGCTTTGAAGTGGGTACAACTGCCAACTGCTGACCTGACGTGCCATATTTTTATGTTTGGCATTTATGTTTACCTTGTGTGTCATTGTCTACTCAGTAATTATTGGGGTCAGTTTGGTGTTCATTCTGCATGCTATAATATTACTGTAATTGAGTATTTTTTGTTTACTTTCTACTTTTTTGAGTATATTTGAAAGGCAGTAATTTTACTTACTTGAGTACATTTTTGCTCAAGTATAGTACTTTGCCAGATTTTAAATTACATCCATTATAGATTACAGATTTAGTCAGCTCTCCTTAAGCATCAGAAACTGAACCATTGTAAATTGACCCAATGTGAAGGCATTGTGAAGAGAAGATTTATCTGGCTTCACTTTGTCCACTTTAGCGTGTAATTTCGGATATTTTCCAACTCAAATAATGTAGAAATCTGTCTTCTCACTCTGTTAAAACTGCATCAGAACGATCACAAGTAGGAATGTTCTCTTTTGTGAAAAATAACTTACTCTGAGTGCATTTTAGATTAGCTTTTTTTTTTTTTTTACATTTACGTAAGTGGATATTTCCATTGGTGATTTTACTTCTACCTAAGTAAAAAACCGGGAAGGAAACTGTACTTCTACTTGAGTAGAATATTTTAGTTCTTTTTCTACACCTCTGCTCACTCTCTGTATCTCCTGGAGACAGAGAGTAACTAAGTGGTTGTCGGGCCATGGATGTCAGGCCATCCACACTTATACCCTGAGTTAACCCTGGGTTAACTGAGGTTTATTGTGAGATGTCATAAGTAAATCATTGAATAAGGTCAGCTCTTCCATAGTAACTTGGCTTCTCACACTAATTTTTTTACACAAACACCGAACATTATCATGGGCACACTGCCCTTGATAATGTTTGGTGTTTGTGTAAAAGGTCAACTAACATTAACATGGAGGACTGTAATCATAGTTAAATATAGACCAAAACATTACCAAAACAGTATAATGTGGCCCTGGCACTACAGAAACAGTATGGTCAAATTTATAGCACTTTAGCCTGTTCTTAAATCTTCTCTTTTCCCTTAACCAGATACTAAGCAATGATCCAAAAATAAATAAATAATAGTTGTTGCACAGGACGATGCAGTGCAGTCCTAGGTAAGCATGTTATGTTTAATCATCTATTCTGCCCTAACAGCTGTGCTCACAATGTGGTTAATTTTTCAACCTCCACATTTTGTGGGCTGCCAGCCATTGATGAAAAACAGTTCACACTTTCTTAAGGTAAACCCTGTAGCTCACTTTGCTTTTTATGCTTCTCCCCTTCTAACCTGAAATGATCTGATTTTATGCATTGGATACATCTATTTAAAATCCAGATCACAGCCAGATCACATAAAATTGTGCTCTTCCAGTAAACGACCTCTTGCTCCCATAAAAAGCCATAATTGTTTTCCATTAAACAGGCAACACCCATGAGGACCGATACAGCCTGAAAACATTTTGCTGAGATTTACAAACCTAGTAAAGCCATTTCTTCTGATAAATAAGTCACGCTTGTTTAGTATGTAAAAAGTACTGTGTCTACCACTAGGTTTGCAGTAAAATGTGTTGTTTGTGTTGTGTTTCCATATTAAATATTTGGTTACTTAGGAAAATATTATTGTAAAATTGATACAAACGCCAACCAGATTTTAGTCAAACAAGAAGTTCTCTGACCGACTGTAGATATTTTTCCTTAACAGTGGATGGCAGTAGAAGCACTGGGTACATTAGCAGTTCAGAGTCCAGAGTTTTGCTTACAGGAGCCCTCACTTGGTCTTGAGAGAGCTATGTGGGAAGTAGGTAGGGAGGTCAGTAGTGTGTGAACTAGTCCTGTTATTGTTGTTGTTGTTGTTGTTGTTGTTGTTGTTGTTGTTGTTGTTGTTGTTTTAGATGTTGTATATTTGTCACATCACAATGCATGGATGTATGATTTATATATTTATTTCTATACTAATGCATTGTATTTACACAGTGATGCCTGCAGGGCTATAGTTGAAAGTGACGTTCACTTTAATATGGATGTATGATGTAATTATTTATTTGCTCATGTTTTGTATTTTTACTTTATGCCAGCTATGAAATAATATGGTTACACTTTATAGCTGCACTGTAAGGAAATGGGCACTTCTACTTTTCCATGTTTGCATGTTTATATTCAGATGATGTGTTGGAAATGATGAGTCATGCTCTGCTAACCTGTTTGGCTGAGAGACTTGAAGGATTTCTTCGGCCGTGCAGCACTAATGCAGGAGGGATGCGAGGAAAAATGCATGACGAGGGACTTTTACAACAGTTAACCCTGCGGGCAGCAGAGTCCTGGCATGTGGGCAGCGTTCGCTCCTGACCGCTCAGTTAGCCGCGGCACGGTGACTTAGCGTCTGTGTTTACCGGGGATCAAGACCGTTAGCTCTTGTACGCCTGAGGGAGAGATTGGACACAGTTAAGACTCACATTTTCGAGGCTTTCCTGGAGTGAAGCTGAATGAAATGTGATGGACAGATTCCCAGCAGGAAGCCACAGACTGAGTTCACCAGCACTTAGCAGTTCAGCTAAATGCAGCCAGCAAACAGACAAGAGTGTGTCAGCAGTGTGTCGCTCACAACATCAGGACCAGGCAGGACCAAGCAGGGCCAAGTCCAGTTCAAAATGCTGATAAACAAGACTGGAACTGCAGGTGTTTGACCCAGTAAATCAAACCCGACTATTTTGTTTAATTTTCTTCATATCATTTCCTTGTTTTTACTTTAATTTATCACAGAGGACTTTGAGGAATTCTCTGGAGAGAAGTGTGTTCGCTGATGCCAAGTAAACTTTACTTGAAAAATATGCTCTGTTAAATTAACTAAGAATTTGTGTGGAAACTGTTACCTAAGTTTTTTTAAGTAAATATCATGCAATAGTTTTCAGTGAATAAAATGCACATCTTTCTTTCTCTCTCCCTCTTTTTTTTTTTTTTTGACCATACCTGGTCAAATGTGGAGTGAATCTATCCCTCTGTTCCCATGCTGGAGCTCAGCAGGTGTTTGAAAGTTTGAACATGATGTGATTGGAGGGTAAGACTCCAGATTTCATCATTTCTGCAACATATTAGGAAACATCCAGACGAGGATATCTGATTCTTTTTCCACGATACGACTCAAAACGTACACCTAGCCCCAGGGATCCAACAATAATGCTGCGTTCCAGCAACTCAGAAATTCACACTTCCTAAAAAAAATGCCAGTTATTGCAATCTGGGTTTTCATATTTCATCATGTGCAGCACAGCCTGCCAGTGGATAATTCTGAGTGTCACGTATATCTGTAAATAAAACCACAAACCTGCCTACACGCTAAAAAGTAAATGAATGTGTGAACTGAATTCAGATGTGATGCACATGTCCATGCAATCAAATTACTTATGCATATTGAATATATTAATAGTTTACATTACTTCTGTTGTTCCAGTAAAATTAAATAATTTAAATGTAATTTTGTATTTCTTTTGTTTGTTTTTGTTTTTTGTCTTTATGTCTGTCACTTGTATTGAACTATAAACAAACAAAAAAATAATAAATAAAGGCTTACTATTTGAACGGTTAAAAAAAGAAAAAAAAATTATGCTCATTAACCAAAACAAGGCTAATTCAACTAACCGCACACAAACTAAAACTTTATTGTAACCCCCTTTTATTTTAAAATGGTGTGTAAAAAGTTCAATTCTTTCAAACACACTAGAACATAGTTAAAGCACATGTCATTATAATTTTATATCTATATAATAATTTTATATCTATAAACAGGGAATTCACAGATTTTGGAGAGCATTGTTTGGCATGCTTTCCAAAACTGTGAATTTTTTTTAGAAAGTATTTCTGTTAATTTATAAAAGCTTCATCAAGGCGGATAAGACAAAGTGTTATCATGCGTTTAATTTTTTTTTTGCAGATTGCCGTGGATGTTCAAGGCCTGTGCTATCACTGACAGACTCTCACACCGAGTTGTCATAGCAACATGCCACATCTCCAGGTACTGTAGAGACTGAAGATGTGTGGCAGGTGCAGCGTGGAGAGTGCTTATCGCCTCGTCCCCTGGGAGGATCAATTAAAGGCAAACAGGGCAGAGACTGTGCTGTAAAACACCTGATGACAAGAGAGCAGAGCGGCTCGTCCCCGGTGGTAACAGCCAGGTGTCTGCAGCTTCACTTCTGCAAGGTTGAACGGGATGAGATGGACTCCAGCATAATGGATTTTGTGTTTTCTGGGAGGTGTGAAAACCTTCGGAAAGATCGGAAATGTGTTCTCTTATTAGAGCTCGACAACAGCAGGCTGATATAAACGCACTGAACTATCTTAAGGTACCTTTTCAATCTTCAACAGTCAGCAACCTGGACAACCTCTTTTGAAAGCTTAGAAAATCCGCTGCAAGATCCTGATGTTCCCTTTTAGATCAGAGGGATATTAACATTTTTCACTGAAGAAAAGGCAATTTCACACCTGCCTTGTTCAGTTTGGTTTAAACAAACCCTGATGCGTTTACCCCCTTGGTAAAGATCATTCGGCCAGCTGTGAAACCAGTCGAGTGCAGACCAAAACAACCAGATCTCAACCCTGTGGAGGAGGTGGTCTGTCTCGGTCCAGGTACAGACCAGCTCCGGAGAGGTTCGTCTGTGGTGTCGATGTGAACCGACCTACATCCAACCCGACTACAGGAAGCAGCGTGTGTTTTGGGTTGAAGCAGACCTGTAGCTCCGCTGAGCGATGTGGGATTGTAAGTGAAGAACTGGAAGAGACAAACTGAAGAGAGAGACAAACATTTCATTTCTCCGCCCCTCAACATGTTGATACTGGTCTGACCCTGACCAGTGAGCAGGCTGGCAGCTCCCACATGGCTTTTGTTCAAACGTTTTTACATTTTTTGCCGTGTGAAACCAAACCGAACCTCGTGAAGAAAGAAAGAAAACGTGAGCCACGTTCAGTCTGAAAACAGTGTGCAACGTTTTGCTACGGTTTCCAGGTTGAACGCCGTGTTTCCTTGAAACGATGTGCAACGGACGTTGAGGTTCTCTCTTGTTTGGTGGGCGTGTCAGAGGTGTTACCCAATCAGCTGCGACGTGTATATAAACCCCGCCGTGCAGCTGGATTAAAAAAAGGCTGCCATGGGTGCAAAGCTTGCCTATCAACGCACCATCGTGTCCATTTAAATAAACATTTTGCTACGTGTTGTTGAGGCTGAACGCGACCCAGGTCCTATTTAGACTTGGTTTTAAGATGCGTTCACACCTGTCTCCACCGCGTCTCCAAAGTGTCTCAGCTGACCGCTTGTGTTCAGTTTTGTTACATCACTTCCTCTAGAAGGTCAAAGGGCGCCGCACACAGTCATTACATCAGTCTCTCACCAGGCGAGCTCCAGGTCTGTTTCACATGGGCTGCCTGGGAAAACAAAATGTCTCAAGACCTGATCCACATGTACGGTTTCACTTGGACTTCGACCATCAGTGCTCCTCTCCATTTTTTCACCACAGCCTCCGCCACGTCCTGCACTGACGACGTGTTTTCCTGTGACGTCCTTCCATCAGGACGCATTAGTGTTTACACTACAGATTATACGTGGTCAAATGTGTCCCAGACCACCTCTGCAAGCGGTTTGAGTGACCAGATCACAATGCGTCTCTCTGTTCGTTTACACTTGGATTTAGCGCCGTCCACTTGTGATCTGACGCATTTTAAAACCAGGTGTAAACAGGCACTCAGCTGCTCCACCGATTCGAACCAAAGCAAAACGGACGTCAGGTGTGAAAAGGCCTTAAGAAACCCCACAATCACCGCTCTTCCTGTCCCGCCCACACAGGGCCGATGGATCATGGGAGGACAAAGTGATGTCAAAGCGCTGATCAGAAGACGACAGCTCATCTGTCACTTCCCCTCTCATCTCTTCACCTCCTTCATTTCCATACTGTCTCTGCTCCCTGACGCCCAAACATTTCATCAAGCTGCCCTGCATGTGTCAAGGCGTCAGAAGAATTAGAAATCCTTCAAATGGATCCACGAATCTTCCAGGTCACAATTTGTTTCAGTTCAAACTGCCTGAGCTGATGTTCTCTGATTCAGTCGCCCTGGGCTCATCTTCACATGAAGAGAGATGAGAGACAGGGAGAGATCTTACATGAGTTTTATGTACTTTTACTTTTCATTACTTATACTTTTCTCTTTTTCATTGTCTCTGTTTCTCTCTGTAGTATTGGATGTCTTAGGGCTTGTGTCCACATAGATTTTTTTTTTTTTTTCCTGGCAGGGCGCTGGGATAAAGCGGTTATGCGGTGAGAGAAAAACCACTATGCATGGGTTTTGTTTCTATGGCAACAATATTGAAATATCAACATATCACCTCTTCACCACCTACTAGCCTACTAACTGACAGACTAGCATCACTCCTTTACTTTTTATCATCTGTTTGTTGTTCTTGTTGTTTGTCGACATTGTTTATTTATATTAAGCGTCTTTTACTGAACTTGTGTGGATGAAAAGTGCTATGAAGTTTAACTGATGCACAACAAGCATTTTCATGTTGAATATATGTCACGGTGTAGCAAGCAGGTGGACCCAAACACAGAGGACACCGGGCACAAGGCGAGGGCTGATGAGGCTGTGGCAGGTGTGCAGGGCGGGGCTACAGGGAGACAGGAGGGACACACAGAGCAGGAACAGAAAACCAAACACAAAAAGTACATACGCATGAAGTTCAAAAAAGTTACCACAAGAGTCCATGGAACAATATAGAGAGAGGTTGGAAATTGATTGATTGGGTTAATATTAGACTTGGCCTCCTCTGCACACAGATGTCAGAAACTGGTTCTCCTGTGTTCAGTGCCAGTAAACTTACTGAAACACAGCCAGCAGTGCAGAAGGATGCAGCTGCAACAAACACTCAGAAACCATAAAGATATATAAATTCACACACACATAAACAAACGCATTAACACACATCTGTGTGAGTACCAAGGTTTATATAGTTTTACATTTTTCATTAGTTTTCATTTTGACTTTGTTTTCAATTTCAGTTTCGTTTTATTTTCGTTTGCTAGTTTGTTTTGTTGTTTTGTTTTTTGAAAATGTTTAGTTTTAGTTTCAGTGTTAGTTTTAGTCTTTTTTGTAATACAGGGTGTCTGTTGGGTGAGAGTCAAAAAGGTCAGAAAAGTAATAAAAACTCAACAAAAACATACTATTATATAAAAATGTATTCAGTTTGGACAGATGAACAACCATCCTTGAACTGGAAAAATTCAGCTGGACCCAACACCACAGTACATAATATGCAGATCTGTGCACAAACATGTGAACAGACACAAGAAGCCGCCTTAAGTGCAAAATGTGTGTAAATCTGCTTCGAGGTGAGATGCAGGCAGTTTGGCTGCATCTTATGTATGAAATAAATTGACGAGGACAAAAGCTAAAGCTCCATGATTTTAGTTTATTTTAGTTAGTTTTGTAGACACACAATACCGTTTCAGCTAGTTGTTTTTTGTACAGCCTCGTTTTTATTTTTATTTCAGTTAAAGAAAATGTTTATTCACACCCAGTTCTTTATTTTGTTGGTTTTTGTTAACGATAATAACCTTGGTGAGTACACGCATCCTCCATGATGGATTTTGTCATTCAGGGTGGATTTGACTTCTCACTGCAGCAACGTCAGAGTGAAAATAAAAAGGTCTGAGAGTCAGACCGGGTTTGTTGTGATGAAGGTCGTTGGACAGGGAGGCTGCAGCAGACGAATGCAGGACATGAAGGTTCATCCTGCACTTCAGAACTTCAGCCCGCTGTCCATCTGCAAAACAATCTTTGATTGTCTGATGTGTGTTACTTTTAAAATCTTGGCCAATGAACTAAATATTTATTAAATTTATGAGTCTTCATGCAAGTTTTACTTGTGAGATTAATAGTGAAGACTAGTAATTTTTAGTCAGTGCAAGTGGAGGAGAAGCAGATGTGTTTGGCACAAAGCTTCATGCACATGAAGAAAGAAAAATGCATTTTTAAAGCATTTACATCCACCGATTCTCATGTTCTCTTCAGAATGCTGACTCTATAATCATGAGTCATCTTGCTTCTTGAGAATGACTTTTTGGATCAAATGAAACTCAGAATATAAGAACTGCACACACAAGCCCAGTGCTAAAACAGTTCCCTTCAAAAAGCAGGTGGATGTCACTGGTTGTTTCATAGTTGAGCTCTACAGAGTCGTATTGATTTGAGCACCTCCGGCTCGCTCGCTCTGCCTTGCATTGCAGGTTTCAAACTGGAAGTGTAAAGGGAGAGGAAGTAAAACTGGAGAAGCCGTTTCACTTTAATGGATGGAAACCCACGTCAGCCACAGTGTGAGGAGGAGACTGCTGGACCCAGACATCCACAAACACTTCAGGGTTACATTCATTTCACTTTCCTCAAGACCTCTGCAACACTTCCTACTGTTAGCCATACAGACAGGATGTTTTTCAGTTCAGCCGTTCGCTGGAGTTTGTCTTGGAGCAGCAAGTAGAAACAAAAAACTAATCTTTAAAAACTCAAACTTGGGGAGAAAGAGAGTCACAAAAAGAGTTGCTTTACTGATGGATGTAACTGGGCAGGAACACAAAGCTGTTCATCAGGGCCACACCCTGACCACAGGAGAGAGAACAGATTGGTCTGACCATCGAAAACATTTTAATTTTTTCTTTTTCTGTCATGGCATTTCTTCTTCACTGAGGGTTCACGGTGCAGGGACAGGACAGATGGGAGACCGATGTGACAAATCTAACGTTGGACCAAGGATGATGTCATGGGCTGTTATGGGATGGTTATGAGTCTTAGCCAAGTGACATGTCATCTGAGCTGAGCCTCAGTCTGTATGAATGCTCCTTCAAGATTATAACACTAAGAGCTGTAAGATAAAACCCTGTGTTGACAAAAAAAAAAAAATGCTTGGGAAGCACTTCAGAATTTCCTCAAACAGCCACAGGAGCTCAACTCAAAAGAAGCAAAATTCACCAGAAATTAAAAGGTCCAGCCATTCATGGGTTTCCAAGTAATCAGAAGGCTAAAGCATCATAAATATACCAATGCATATCGGCTTATGGCATCATCAGGGTTAATTTATGGTTTATCCCCCAGTTACACTTTTATTTGCAAATGGTGCCACAGCTGGCTGGTGATTTGTTATGCTGGAAAACCATTTTTGTGGTCATAACTTCATCTCCTGTCTTATCTTGTGTTTTTGTAAATGCAGCTGAGCCAAAATGTTGTGTGCTGTGAGCAGGTCGGCTCTGCAAGGTTAATCAAAACCACCAGCGGGAGTCCTTGCTGATTCTTCTTGTCCACATTTTCAGTTTCATTTTCTCCAAACCCCAGAGTGGCGTGGCAGAAATGTCCAATGGAAAAAAAGAAAACATTGAACTGTTTAGTTTTCCATCTATTCCTGTGGCTTCAGGTGCATTGTTTTGTCTAGCAGCAGCAAAGAGCTGCCGCTGTTTGAAATCCATGTGAAGGGCGGTGCTGTTAAAGGTGAACACATTTTCCACGTGCAGCACTTAGCTAAACGTGTTAAGCTCTCAGGCGCTCACAGCAGCTTCCTTTCCATTGAGAATAAAGATAAAGAAAATAAAGCAGAGGCTGGCACTTTAAAGAGACGCCTCATGTTGACAGAGGGGTTTTCTGAAGAACGATCTGTACTCGCTGTGATAAGGTTCTGCAATGAAAACACACCGACTGCTTCTGGATTTACCTGTTTAGAAGAGCGATATAAGAAATTACAAGTGGCTGCAAGAAACGACATTAAAGTAATAATCCATGTCGTTTATATATAAATAAATGACTTTTTTGTTCTATTTCATGCAACAGTAGTGACCAGCCTATATCCACTTCATGCAATTGTTGTTGCAAACACTCAGGACCAGACTTAATATTTCTGCATGTCTTTTCAGGTGAATTCGGCTATTGGCGACATGCGTGCTATCTAACAAACAGGTGCCGTGGTCTGCACAGTCTTCCTGTCATCTGAAGCACAACACCATGTCACCTTGGTGGGAGCTTCTCTACTGTAGGCTTATGTATTTAAGGGTGTAAGAGTTCTGGATAGCTCAGAGACTCAGATACTGAGAGACTCAGGACACAGGGTAAAATTCAAAAAGGCAAAAATAAATAAATAAAAAGAAGCAACGAACACACGAGGATGAACAAAGACAATCTGGCAAGGGAGCGAGGAAAACGGGGGAGTATATATACAGGGTTCCCTGAAGGCAAAATCAGGGGCAGGTAAGTAATTGAGAACAGGTGTGGATAATCGCTGGAGAGGAAGTCACACAAGGGCAGGAAATGAAATGACAAGACATGTAAGTACAAAATAAAACACTGCACAATAAAACAGGAAATAACACGGGTAAGTAACAATAAACTGTTACGAAGGGAGGATCGCACAAATAAAAGTGTGGTTGATTAGATATTTTGGTGCATTTTCTGAGGTTTACACGATTTGCAACTGCCAAGCTTGTGTGGAAATGTATCTGCCTCTAAATCAGTGATTCTCAAACTGTGGGTCCTGACCCACTGGAGGGTCCCAGCGTGGAGATATCAATGCATCAATTAATTATTTTCTCAATGACAGAGAATGGAAAATTTTAAATGATGCAGTGTGGTACAAGCAGCACTGACACGACGTCCTGTGAAAGCCACGATGCCCGGACAGTGCAGCTTTCCTAGCTAGCTGACAAATTTTGAACACCAAGAGCAGCCTAAAATCAATAACGACTCACATCCCAAACCCCCCAAAAAAGGCACCGCACAGAAAGTGTGATGAATTGTGTATTGATCATGGCTTTGTAGCCTGCCAAGAACCTGATGATGTGGAAGCTCCCAAATTTGTTCTTTGCCTTAAAACTTTAGCTCCAGTGCAGCTGAGAAACCCTCGAAACTGAAAAGGCATTTTTATTTTACTTCACAAAATACACCTACATGTGGGCCCTAGCATGAAATAGTCTGGGAATCTCTGCTCTAAATAGCAGGTGCAAAAATTGGTGGAAGTAATGTCCATAGAAAGCATAATGACAGCAGCAGACAAAGGCTGGGTGCAGCACAAAAAGAGTGCAAGGGCAACTGCAGGATATTTTTTGATATAATGAAATCACAAAATAGCATTTTGTAAAGAAGAAGGGTGCATCAGTGGATTGGAACATTAAGCATAAGCACAATATCTGATCATTTTATGGGCTAACACCAATAAAAGAAGGGATATTAAAAATTTACATTAGGCTTCATCTGCCTTGCCATGTGGTGACCTGCCACCGATTCATTGGCTTGTGTTTTACTGAAGGCAACCTTTTCTTTTCCTCTTCTTTTTATCAGGGGCATCCCTCTAAAATATCTCTGTGCACCGACACTTCATTAACCAATAATTCAACTATAATGTCATTTTCATACAGAGCTGGCTGAGGGCTGCATGTAGCACAAACTCCAGCGCTCCACCATTAAAGTCACATTTTAAAGTCATAATGAAACGGCATTTTGAAATCATCTTACTCTCTTAATTTGATGTATTTCCTGTTGAAACAAAATGTGGGGGGCAGGGCTTAACATGGAGAGGGATCTTTCAAAAGTTTAAACCAATGGTTGATCAGTTAGGGAGAGAAAAGCAGTTTTATTTGATGGGACGTGTGATTGTTCAAAAATGTGATGCTTTTATTGGTTGAAATTTTTGTTCACACCTCCTCGTTCCTCATGACATCACCACTGAAATGGACTTTTTTCCAGGAATAAGAACTGATTTGTGTTATGAATAACTGAGAGTTGCTATGGAAACTCACTTCAGTAGGTGCACTCAGTGTGGGTCAGCTCTCCTCCAGGTGTGTGTGGGGACACAGTGTCTATATAAAGTAGATAGTTGTTGTTGCTTTGTGCCACAGCTGGTTGTAGAGAGGGTGAGAGGGGTTTTCCATGATGGCTTTGATCTTGTCCCTCGTCCAAAGACCAGAGAAGATTAGGCAGATTAGTCCGCTGACGTATGAAACAGCCACGGCTGTTTTACACTTCATGTCTCACAGTGGTGAAGCATCAGGCTGTTGAACCTGTTTTAACCCCCGCTTGTTGACAGATCCCATCAGCCTCTGACACTTTTTACAGTGTTGTTCT
Organism: Neoniphon sammara; assembly: GCA_900302535.1. Taxonomy (NCBI): domain Eukaryota; kingdom Metazoa; phylum Chordata; class Actinopteri; order Holocentriformes; family Holocentridae; genus Neoniphon; species Neoniphon sammara. Next base: position 138 of record OMKZ01018467.1, on the reverse strand, counting down.
CCCGTGTGTCTGCTCTGTGTTCTGTTGACTTTCTTCATCAGCAGTGTGTTTTAGAAACTCGCCCAGAAAACACAACGCACCTCCTGGAGTTTTTCACCCACCATCAGAGCCAACAGGGACACAGTAGGATAAAAAAAA
>OMKZ01018465.1:50452-63157 GCA_900302535.1 Neoniphon sammara | reverse complement strand
ATTACAGTGTGCACTCTTTAGGCTTTACAGAGCCCTAAGAGCCCCGCATCAGGGAAATTCAGTGTGCTCTCCTACAACAAGCAGTATGATAGAAGTCACAGAAGCGTGAGGCATCTCTAGGTTAACACATTCAAATACCCGAAAATTTGTGTGGTGATTTTCTAACTGTAGTGGCTAAGTCAACTCATGAATTAAACATTTTGTGAAACGAGTCTCTTCGCAACATCACTGTGCTACTATAGCACTTTGGTGGTAACAGGTGGAGTTCAATCATATATACTTCTACCCACCCCTCCACCCAAACACCTATAAAGTGCCAGCTAGCACACTTGTATTATGTAAAATCACCCAAAACAAATATTACAGAGTCTGATTTCCAGTTTTATTATCTCCCCCACTTGTAGGCTTTCCTACTGTACACTGCAAAGCTTATAGAAGCAAAGCAGATAAGAGAAAAAAACACTGAACCCAGGTTACTTGACCAGGGTTGTGATCTGATATAAAAGTTCAAACTGTTGTTGATGTAACAGCTCAGACTTCCTCCTTTTGATTTTCTGCTGAGTTATGTATCGTGATCTGCCTGAATCAGCTTGTAGGCTTGTGGGTCTACCACGCCATCTGTGATGGCAGATGAAACCAAGTTTTTCAGAGAAAAACGCTGAGATGCACGACATGCCATTGTTAGTTCTGTTCAGCAGCTCTAATTCGTCCATTTTGTAGTTCAGGGAGCGAACATTGGAGAGACACAGTAGTTCAGGAAGTGTCATGTGGTAGCCTCGCATCCTCCAGAGGTAAAGCACTCGCACTTTCTGCTTCTCCGCTGTCTTTAGTGCTTTTTAAATGGGAAACAAATTTACTACTGTCATGTTTTTGATTACAATGTCTTCTAGAGAGCTCAGATACTTGAGATAAAGACCTAAAGGCATGGTGTCCATAATGTTCATCAGATTACAGATTCTGACTGATGGCAAAATTCATATTTCACAAGTAACATGAATTTTAATGTAAATGTAAACAAAGAAAAAGAACACCAATTCACTGTGGCTGCTAGGCACACTGCCATCTGGAAGACAGGCATGAGGCCAACTGGAAGACATTAAGTCATGAATGTCATCTACCATAACAATCATGTCATTACCAGAGCACTCCTATTCATTCTGGAAGTGGCCGTAATGGTTGAGACAGTTTTAGTTAAAAATTGAAGATGTGAGATAAATAGGGAGTTTGATTCCAAAATGCTGTGTACTATTTGTGAACAGTTTTGAAACCCTGCATCAGTGAATATATAAAGAAACACATTATTAGGGGTGTCAAGATGGTTCAGCAGGCTGAGGCACATACCATGTACTGTAACTGCAGTATACTGGGTTTGAATCTGCCCCAGGACCTTTGTTGTATGTCATCCTCTTCACTCACTCCTCATCCAGTCTCTCCTATCTTTCTCCACTTCAAACCGCCTGTAACCGAGGTAAAATGCCCTCAAAAAACAACCAAAAAAGCCCATAGGATTCTATTCCTCAAAAGCAACCTTTTCGCAATTATGATAACTCATTAATCAATTCGTAATGTCATTAAATGTGTTTTACATTCATACCGGGAGTAATTTTGGATTTTGTTTTTCTCAAACGGTCGATATCTCACTTGGCGATTGATCTCTTCAAATGTTAATAGAATAAATTGCATTAATCCGTTTTAATTGGAGGTAATGGGTGACTTTTAATATTTTATTTATCTAAAGCTTTTAAATGTATAATGTTCAATATTGTCTTTGACCTGACTGGGGCAGAGATATTAATGATAATAGGAAGCATTTTCATACAATCACCCATACTTGATGATATGACAGATGATTGTGTTCCGATGATAACTATCATTTGTAGGTTTCAGAAATGTGTTTTGTAGTGCACCTCAGATGCTCTGATTTAGCTTTTACTCCTGCCTGCCATTCTCTCTCTTACTCATGAACACACACACACACACACACATACACACACTCACACACAGACTCACCATTCAAGCCGCATCGACTAGAGGCTCCCCTGCAAATGTAAAAAGGGACACATCAATAACCAAGCAATTAGTGCATCAATAACCTGCACTTCCAATTTTAACATATTCAGAGGAATTGGATTTCTCATTGGATTTCTGTATATTTGTGTTTTGCTGTCTAGGTTAATACATATTTGCTTTGCTCTTCTTTGGAACACTGTTTCATGCTAGGAGGTGTAGAAAATATTGATTCAAGTCCAAAATAATGCGTATTCTACCCGTCTTCATATATGTAGACTGTCAAATTTCTCCCCTCTGTTTGTCTCTCACGCCCACAAGTGCAAACACACCACAAAAGGATCCTTACAGTCTGCACTGAGAGCGCACACACACACATTGACAACACTTCATTACATGTACACACACGCACACACACACACACACACACACATACACATTGCCACCAATAAGTTTACCAGACCATTGGACCTTGATATTTAACCTCAACGTCTGTTCTCATTTCAATTACCAGTAGAACTGTTCACACAGGAAATAATTATAGTCTTAAATCATTTGCAGCTAGGAAAAAAGTTGGAATTCTTTAGCTTGGGGGAATATGGATCAAAGAAGACAGTAAAATAATGGGTTATAATTAATTAGTTGACATAGCAAGTTTGAAATCAAACATAATGATTACAATGTTTGAATTAGCCAATAGCAGTGGAGCATGGATGGAGATTTCTGCATTGTGCATTGTTGCAAGCTGCATGTGATGATAATGGTTTGGCCCCAAGTTACATAACATACATGAAGAGGGATGGTTTTATTGTCTCTGTGACCCAGAGTTTACCCAAGTATTGGTTGTTCAAGGCTCTCTTATAATACTGTACATCAGCATGATTCAGAGAGTTCAGTCCTGTCTCTTAATGATATGTAGATGATTATTTTTATGCAATATCTACACATTATTTTTGAGCTGCATTCCTCCACCATTTAATGGTGTCAAGCAGTGTTCTGAAATAGTCTTTTAGGCTGTATGAAATCTGCGCAATTTGGTATTCGACCTTAATTTGATTATACAGCTGAAACCGTGCACACTGCCCCTCAAGTTTGTTTTCCGTGTGAGCTCTCTAGATATCATTTCTACAAAATGAAATTTGTATAAAAAAGACATTAAAGCTCTGTGACAGAAAGGAAACCATGCTGAGCTATTGTTATTATTTCATGTTTTGAAAATGCCTCTTTTCCCTTTGTTGTTGTTTAATTATTATGCTGTGCTTACAGGCCTGCTGTAGGTTTGGACACAGTTAATTGACAAACAATTTTTTACAGTTTCAGAGTTATAATAGGTACTGCAGCACAATGCAGACAGATTTTTTTTCTGCTGACTGAATTCACTTGTTCATAGGAGCTCTGTAATCTCCTTATGTAACAGCAGTTAATGAATTATCACCTATGAAGATATAATTTCTTCAAGATCACTGACAACACCGTCTCAGATGCTTAATATAATTTACATCAAGCTTGCTGCAGCTAAATCTTCAAACAAATTACTATGCAAAGGGAGCAATATTTTTTAAATCATTTCACTTTGTCATTTCACAGGCAGATCTTCTGATGACCTAATGGAACTGAAACTGGGAGTAGTCCTGTTGTGGGTCCTGTTGCTGGACTGTGGCTTGGCTGGAGGCAGTATTCTGTACCGGGCCCAGGAGGAGCAACCTCCCAACACCCTAATAGGTAGTCTGGCAGCAGACCAGGGACTGCCAGACTCAGGTCATCTCTACAAGCTGGAGGTGGGTGCCCCTTACCTTCGTGTCGATGGAAAGACAGGAGACATCTTCACCACAGAGATCCCAATTGACAGAGAGACCCTGAGGGACTGTCGGTCCCTGGCTAAGGGTAAGCCCTGCTACCTGGAATTTGAAGTGTCAGTGACAGACTTGATACAAAACCAGAGCCCACGGCTCATTGAGGGACGTATTGAGGTACAGGACATCAATGACAACACACCCCAGTTTCCCTCTTCTGTGCTTACCATCTCGGTCCCTGAGAACACACACATGGGGGCACTATTCTCTATACCCCTAGCTACAGACAGGGATTCGGACAGGAATGGGGTGGCCGATTATGCCCTAACTGCAGGGCCAGATGCAGCAACCCTTTTTGGCCTGCAGGTGGCTGAGGACAGGGGGGAGAAGCTCCCCCAGCTTATCGTCCTGGGTAGCCTAGATCGTGAATTAAAGGATTCCTATGACCTAACCATCAAGGCAGTGGATGGAGGAAACCCGCAGCGCTACAGCAGTGCTTTGCTGAGAGTGGTAGTCACCGATGCCAACGATAACTCTCCCAAGTTTGAGAAGTCCACTTATGAGGCAGAAGTGTCGGAGAACAGTCCCGTGGGGCACTCTGTGTTGCAGGTGAGATGGTTTTACAAGATTGTTGTGTGCAGTATGCCTGGAATTTGTGCTCACAGAGCTTCTTTTGGATCAACTTACAAGATTAGAGTGATATTGAAATTTTAGCATGTGCATTATTTCTGTGTAGTGTTTCTGTCTCAGATACATAGGCTTAATTGTAAAACCCAAGAAAACCTCTTTTCATCTTTTCATAAATACAGTATAACATTATTTTTCTCTGAATTGTGTTTTTAAATCATGGAAAAATAGACTTTCAGATTTAAATGGTTCAGATTTCAAGTTACAAACCTCATTGTGAAAATCAGACTACTACTGCTCCTTGATGCACATCTTTTTGTTCTATGTAAATTCCTAAAATGTGTTGCACTGAACTGACTTACCCCCATTAATCTTATTTGCATTTTGGAGCAACACTGTATGTTATAGTATTAACAAAATAAGCATGTTAGCAGTTAGAGAAGCTTGTTGTCTGTGCTGTTATGCTATTACACTGGCACAAATTGCCATTGTCAAACACTGAGCATTGATAATACTGTTTAATACAGTATTAAACATTAATGTAAGGTTATGTTAGTAGTATTAAATAATAATTACTATGTTATTACATTGCATTACCATTAACGTAATACCACTAAGTTGCTATGTGTAGGACTTTCTCAGCATGTGGCTGTGAAATTGCAGTAACTGTCAAATAATAAACAGCAAACTAAATTATTTGCAGTATGGTTTCATATGATCTAATTTGGCAGTCGTCTAGCCCATTTTCTGGGATCAAATAAAAAGACAAAAGAGAAAAAAAACAGTAAAAAACAGAAAGGTAATGAGGCAACATGCCTGTAAAAAAGTGCTTACAGTATGCTATGCTGTGCTACCAAGTGATGATGTCATTATGACAGACTGTCCATTCAATCATTCATTCATTCATTCTTTCATGGACCATCAATGTTTTAGAGAAAATCCTACACAGGTTTCCTTCAACTCTAACCCTAAATTATTTCTGTTAATTCAAGCCTTTAACCACAGACATTCCTTTTGATTGTAGGTCAAAGCAAATGATTCTGACATGGGCCCTAATGGAGAAATTGAGTACACCCTTCACCAAGCATTAGACCCAGTGCCAAAACTCCTGAGAATTGATCGGTCTACTGGCATTATCTATGTCAAAGGGTCACTGGATAGGGAGGAAATCAGCAGCTTGTCCTTCTATGTGGTGGCAAGGGATAAGGGACCACAGCCCAAAAGCTCTAAGACCTTCGTAACAATTGAGGTGACTGACCAAAATGATAATGCTCCAGCTGTGGAGATCCGTGGGATTGGTCTTGTAACTCACAGTGAAGGAGTGGCCAACATTTCAGAGGACATGCCAGTGGGAACAGCCGTTGCGTTGGTGCAGGTGTCTGACAGGGACGAGGGAGAAAATGCTGTGGTCACTTGTGTGGTAGCAGGAGATGTGCCCTTCCAGCTGCGCCCTGCCAGTGACTCATCCAGTGACAATAAGAGGAAATATTTTCTACAGACCACAACTCCTCTAGATTATGAAAGGGTGAAGGATTACCGAGTAGAGATTGTGGCTGTGGATTCTGGCAACCCAGCACTCTCTAGTACTAACTCTTTGAAGGTGCAGGTGACTGATGTGAATGATAATTCACCAATATTCTCCCCAACCTTGTTTGAAGTAGATTTTGCGGAAGAGAACCAACCAGGGGAGAGGGTTGTGGATGTGACAGCCTCGGATGCTGACAGTGGCACTAATGCAGAGCTCGTTTATAGCATTGTGGCAGATTCATCCATCAAGGGTCTATTTGAGATTGAACCAAATACAGGCGAAGTGAGAGCCCGAAGCCCACTCGATCGAGAGCATAAAGAGCGCTATGAGTTCCAGGTCACTGCAGCAGATAAAGGGTCACCCATCCATAAAGGAACAGCAACTGTTGTGATAAAAGTTCTTGACCGCAATGATAACGACCCCAAGTTCATGCTGAGTGGCTACAGCTTCTCAGTCTTGGAGAACATGCCTCCCCTCAGTCCTGTTGGCATGGTGACAGTCTTGGATGTGGACAAGGGTGAGAACGCTCGTGTTCACCTCTCTGTTGAGCCTGATGGAGGAAAGTTTGTCGTTCAAAATGGATCAGGCACCATTCTCTCCAGCATATCTTTTGACAGGGAGAAGGAGAGTAGCTACACTTTCCGTCTGAAAGCGGTGGATGGAGGAGAGCCACCCAGGTCTTCATATGTTGGTGTCACCATCAATGTCCTAGATGAAAATGACAATGACCCTGTGGTCACCAAACCTTCCAATTCCTCCTTCAGGCGCCTATCTCCTCTAGCTTCCCCAGACAGCCATGTAGAGGTTGTGGAAGCTGAAGATCTGGACAGCGGGCCTAATGCAGAGCTGGTCTTCAGTATTACTGGTGGAAACCCTTATCAGTTATTCCGCATCTCCCCCTCCAATGGTGAGATCACTCTAGCTAAGGAAATGACCAGAAAACATGGTGGACTCCATCGCTTGGTGGTGCGGGTGAGTGACAGGGGCAAGCCTGCACGTCATGCCACTGCCCTGGTTCATATCTATGTCAATGAAACCATTTCAAATGTCAGCCTGGTAGAGGCCCTAGTTGGACACAGTCTCTACACCCCTCTGGACAGAGACATAGCTGGTGACCCTGACAGTGGTCTTGCTGCTCAGCGCAGCAACATTTTATATGGCAGCCTAGCTGGAGTGGCGGGTGTTGTCATGTTGATCTTGGTGGTGGTATTTATTCGACATCGCATCCAGAGAGAGACCAAAAGTGGCTATCAGGCAGGCAAGAAGGAATCAAAAGACCTGTATGCCCCAAAACAGGCACCAAAGAATGCCAAAGGCAAAAAAGGAAGGAAAGGAAAACCCCAAAAGTCCTCTAAACCCCTTGGAGAGGAGGAAGAAGTCAGTCTTCAAAAGAGTCTCAAGTTCAACCTTGACGGAGTCAATGATAGCCCCAGGATCCACCTGCCCCTTACATATTCTCCAGGAAGCCCTGATATAGGCAGGCACTATCGTTCCAACTCTCCTTTACCCTCCATCCAGCTGCAGGCCCAATCCCCTTCAGCCTCTCAGAAGCATCAGGCTGTTCAAGACCTTCCTGCCACCAACACCTTTGTAGGAACAGGAGGAGATGACAACTCTACTGGCTCAGACCAGTACTCAGATTATAGCTACAAGACCAGCCAACCGAAGTATAACAACAAACAGGTAAACCCATATCTTATCTTTCCATAATGTCTGTTACAAGGGTGGGTGATTGGTGTGTTGTTTGAACAGAATCCATGTTTGGAGGGGAATACATCCATTTGTTATTCTTAAAGCCTGCAACAGTCCAAAACATATGTGAGAAAGAACATTTTTAATACCACTAGAAATCCAAAAAACAAGATCTGGGATGTCAGCCATGATATACTGCCAGATCCTACTCCATTGACAACAAATTGATTTTGAATTTGAACTTTTGCACGAAAACGTGTTTCATGTTGTGGTTGTGTCATAAGTCCTAAATTAGAAAATATGAAATTATCCTTAAGAAATGACATCTTTTCCCTCATTTCGATTTCATTCTCTATGAAGCTGTACATCTCTGTGACATTACAGATTAGTGTGGGACAAACTCTTTCCTCTTGTTTATCAAAAACATGAATCCTTACTATTACAGATCAAAATGTGTGAAGGTATATAATTTAAATATGGAAACTGAAATACAAAGACATTACCCTAAACTTCTAACTGCCACTGGGCGGGGCAACAGTTACTATGGTTATATGTACAAAATTATCTAATTATTTTTATAGTGCTCTTCTCAGAATAATGTAATCCAGTTGTTAATCTTAGCAGACGTTATTGTCCAAATACAGTGTCACATGCCCCCTCATCTGTAAACTCAGTCAGTTATTTCCTTCATTAAAACTACAGTCACATTGCTGTCATGGTATTTCTGTTTCTCCCATGTAACTTGTCCGCAGGCAAAAAAAAATAATGAATATACGAAGATAGTAGCTGCAAAAATGAATAACTTAAGGTTTGCTGTCAAGTGTTTTGATACAAGAAAACTCAGATGCCTCTTCATAGTCTGTTTTTTTGGGTTCACCCTTGGCAGTGGAGGTGAACAGGGAAGGAAAGGTCCATTTCTCAGTGACTTCCTTCTGCTCCTCTCTCTGACCTCTGGTGCTCTGATCTCTGCAGGTCACTTGCTCTTATCAGTTTACTCCTTATGCTCTTATCTCCTCTTATCGCAACAACATTTGGCACATTTTGCATTGCCATGGAAACCGAAATATTAATAGACTCAGAGGGGATTATGAACGGAAAAATTGTAGAGTCTAGGGATAGAAAGCCAGTGTGTCTCTAGGTTTCTGTGTCATCTGCAAGTGTGTGAATGTATCTTGGTGTGCATATGTTCATGTGTGTGTGTGTGTGTGTCTGTGTGTATTGGGGATGGGTGGATAAGGTAGGGGATAATATAATTTGACTACCAATGTCTTTACATAGTATTTAAAATGGTCATTCTATATTGGAAATATTTGATATTGATAGGATATTTTCTTCATTTCACGTGTCAAGGGCTCTTGGTGAGCAGCCCACATTGGCTCACAAGACGTTTCCACACATCATGTTGCAGTTGTGTATAATATAAACACCTTTTAAGGAAACTCACATCGTCAAAGCAAGCTGACATTTTTCCAAGCCTTTGCAGATAATGTTTTCCACATAAAAATTAACAGAAATAGAAGTGGAAAATATGCCTCTGAGTCTTGAACATATGTATGTGACACATTTTGAGTGTAGGTTTCTTCAGAGTCAGTCAGCAGCAGTTAGCTGGTGGGTAGTTTCAGCAGATGTTGGCTGACAGCTTAGGTGATCAGAAGCTTTTGTGGGTGGAGTCAGTTTAGAGAACAGTCACCACTGTCTCCTTGATGGACAACATAAGGGACCAAAGCGACTACAAGCCATCGCATGTGTTTGGGTATTTGTGTATAATACCAGTGTGTTTGTGGGCAGATTTTCATCCTAGAGGAGTGTTAATTGTAACTGTAGTGCAGATGAAAGCTCTCACTACGAGACAGTGTTTGTTGTTTCTCTGTGTGATAGCATAAATGTGCATGAGACAAAATTGACAACCTTTACAGTCCAGAACAGGGAGATTTTCAAAAAAAAAAAAAAAGGTGGAGAGGATTCAGTGACCATACTAGGTTTGCCTGTTTTCATTTCTATAAAAATATATTTTCTTTTAAAAATAGAATTGAAGACAATTATATTAAGTTTAAACCTCACATAATAACATAATGAAGAAGAAAGGAATACATATTGCACATGCCAACAGCTGAATAAAATTGCAGCATTATACTTACAATATGACTGTATTATGTATGTGTTAAACAGGAACAGCTTTTTTTTCTTTTTCTTTTTTTTTTTTTCTTAGTTTGTTTAGAAGACCTGTCTTACTGTCATGCTGCTGTCTGTAGCTTACCAAAACTTTAAACATTAAATCATAAGCCTCTGGCGGAAAAAAATATTTATATATTGGTCTGAATGTTAGACTCCCATTGAGTCACAACCAAAACAGCAGCAGCCTAATGCTGTTTTCAGTGAAGACGGAAGGAATTGGAAGTGAGCTCTGCCAATAAGGTAACTGTGGAGACTGCATTTTTGTTGGTGTATTGTATTTTGTTGACCTACTGGAAATACTTAACAATTATAATGATGGGCAGATTTTGAAATCTAATAAAAATTTGGCAGAAAGTGGAAAAATTAAACCCAGAGAAAACACCGGGGGAGCTACATGAAAATTGGGAGTCTCCTGGGAATATCAGGAGGGCTGGCAAGTATGATGAGACATGACTCAGGTGATTGACAGCTTGTGTAAAAACATGGACAGATGTTGAAGCTCATGTGACATACATCAGCAGATGTTGTCTTATGTATGGCATCCCCTCTCACATCAGGACGAACAGATTGACCAAAATAAATAATGAAAGTCACTGCCAAGTGATGTGACAGATGTAGAGTGGTGCCCTTGCTTTAATTAACTGCGCTTCTCTCAACAATGGTTTTCATTGGGAATGTTGTCAGGTGTCTGTGGTTAGTGCTGCTTTTTTCCAGGTTATACTTACTTGCAAGTTACAACTTGTGTCATTACAAATTACGCAATGGCCGAGTTACGAGTACGCAATGGCCACAAAATATATCTGAAAAATACAATACAAAAAATACAAATTGTTCTTTTAGTCCCAGGATTCTGAAGGATTTTACCATGAATAGATTTTAGCTCTGTTGTAAACACTCTGTAACTATACTGTGTTTGCTGCATTATTCTGCTTTTTCTTAACTCCCTCTGGCTCTAATTAAAGCCAGTGTACTTATTATGAGCACCGTCTATTGCAGGGTAAAATAAACAGTCAATGCACAATGTGTGTGGGTGTGGGGTGTGTGTGTGTGTGTGTATGAGTGAGTGTGTATGCATGTGTCTGTCTTTCTGTGTGCATACAGTGACAATGAAACAGTAAACACGTGCACAGACATATGTATCTAAACATGTGTACACACATGGACACACACATAAATATGTGCATAATGTTGTGTATCTGCCCTAATCCACTGTCATAGTGCTTGCAGCTCTCACCTTGGACCAGACCAAAACCTGTAAGATCTGACCAAACCCCGAGGGTTAAACCAACAGTTTACTCACTAATAATGGAGACACAGTTGTTACACGCATGTAGTGTAGGTGTAACACTGGAATACTGTTTTTCATTCAGGTATCGAGTACATGCCATGTTCATGTAGCCATAGTTTGGAGTACAAATTATGCTTGTGCTACATTTACGGCACTCTAGATTTATTTTGTACAAATTCATGCATTTATGCATTAGAGGATATCTCCACTTTTATAGTTATCTCTTTACAAATGTCTCCACATGTAAATGCCAGCCTTGAGAAACAGCCTAACCCCAGGCTGAATAGCAAAATTGTCAAATACTGTACACTCCAGAGTGGTTTGTTGAGCTTCCCAAAATCCTTAGGAAAGTTACTGATGTCCTAATTTGGTTACCCAATTAAGTGTAAGCTATGTGAAACCAACTCTAAATCCAGCACACAGAGGCTGTAGCAGCCTGTTCTGCAGTATATTCATTGTATTTGTTTTAAACCTCAAGTAGAACATTTTTGTTTTGCTTCATCTTGTGATAACTTTGAAAACAGGCTCACATATTTGGGGGTACTATTGCACTATCCGTTGAAAAAAAAAACTGTGGTCATCTCCTGAGACTCTATGGAAAATTTTTGTGCCCTCTAATTGCTTTAGATTAACCCACTTCAGGCACATAATTTCTGAAACACAGTATCAGGGATATATCCCTTTACAATACACAGACTGCTGCTCCATGTGGTTAAAAGCAGTTGGACAAAGAATATCCTTTGCTTCATGGAAAATCTTGCATTTTTTTTTCTCAAATGCTTGATCACAACTAAATGCCAGCAATAGACCTATGCTTCAGAAACCATTAGCCATTGTTCTAAGTAACCATTGTCAAAAATGTATCCAGGGTCGATAGACTTCAGAACCATGGACAGCGCTCTAAACTGCACCCAGAACATGGATACAAATTGAGATCCTCTGCCTCACTGGAAGAGGGAATGTGGATGATCCACTCAGATGCACAAGGCTGACGTAGTTCGACTCAGGTCCTTCATGTATTTTTTGCCAACCCCTTTCCCCTCAACAATCTTTAGAATTATACCAAGCAGTGATTATGTTTTTGAAATTCAAAATGACTATAATACAGCTTCCCAAGCCTAGAGAATGAAAACACACTTTAGCCTACTTGTCTGTAATTTCCAAGAAGATAGCCTATTTTAAGTCAAACTGCCAAAAACAGCCAAATACCGTTTTGCCACAGGGATCAAGCATAAATTCGTTCTACGTAGTGGTTAAATAAACATGAGCACAGTAGGCTGCTACAGCTTCTATGTGGTTGATGGAGGTCCTTACAGTTGTTTTCATATTGCTTGCACTTGCATAGGTAATATTGCTCCGTGAACCATTCTCATGTGTATTTTAACAATTCCCTTAAAGTGTGGAGGTGTACAGACAGTTCAAAGGAGATAACTATCAATACAGCAATATCCTGTTGCATGTAATTGCAGGTGTAGAGCAGACTATCCAGGTAGGCATTACATACACAGGTCCTTTAGGATTATGGCGCAAATCCATTTTTTAATTTGTATTTATTTTTTTATTTTATTTTATTTTATTTTATTTTTTATGTAGAC
>OMKZ01018465.1:0-25947 GCA_900302535.1 Neoniphon sammara | reverse complement strand
GGGTGTAGACGTGGGTGGGGGGCATTTTGGAGAGCTTGAAATCGCAGCAGCCATCAAGGTAACAGTGGATTGATTGGTATTGATCAACAACACTTGTGAACCCCCACTGCTGTGTTATGGGCATTTGCACATTTGAGCAAGTGGATTATTGCATAATGTACCTTTAATGCCTGTAATATCAATCAACACAGTTTTGAGGTAAGTGAGAAATGCCAATTTTCATTCATTTTGATGCTACACATGGATGCTTTATCTCTGCTAGACCCCGTTATCAATTTCACATGTTATACTATTGTTGTGAAGAATAATTCATCAGATGTAGCATACAGTGGCCTAATTGGCAGTCTGGTTCTGCCACTGTCCATACACATCATAGCTTTTGACTATGAACAAAAATGTTTAAATCCAGTTAAAGAAATCAAGGTTTGGAAGTGGTATGGGGTCTTGAAAAAGAAATGTACAAGGACCCTGTCTCTTGTGAACAGTCACATAGCACAACATTGGCTACAGGTGACATTACTGAATAAGCTGTGCTGTAGCCCATGGAAAAAAAATTACCTGTGTCAGTCGGCTGTAACAAGGAACTGAAAAACACTTATTGCAGGAGATCGATGATGATGATGGCCCTTTTTTGGCCCAGTCTATTTTGTCTTTCATTATTTACTAACTCGTTGTTATGTTCAGTTGACTGAAATCGTTGAGTTTTATTTTTGGTAGTTTTTATTTTAGCTTTATTTGGTGTGGCCTGATTTGTGTATAAGCATCCATACTGTGTTAATTCCAGGATAATTCCAGTTTATGTATGTGGCCTGGTTTGTGTATAGCTTTTATGTTGGTAAGCTTACTTTGGCAATGTTTCATGTGCCTGCAAATACACTGCCCTTCTAAAGTATTCAGACCCTTTGACTCATTGGGCATTTTGTAGCGCTTTTAAGTTATTTTACAATGTTTTGTATTTAGAATATTCAGTTTGACTTCTGTGCAAAGCGCTCTTCGCTCCCAAAGAGAAAACAAAATTATTAAATTTATGTGAATGTATAAAATTTAAATTGCAGAGAAACTGAAATTCACACCTCACCTCTTTGCTGCCTGAGGCTTAACTGCCAAACTAGCACAAATTTGCTCAGCATTTTTTTTTTTTTATCATCTTTTACTCATATTTAGATTGGGTCTGAACAATGTCCCTCCCATCAAACTTGTTCTTTTTTTTCTTCCTTTTTCAGTCATTCCTCATTGTTTTCAACACATTTTCCATGAAAATACTTCTCTGTCATATCTGTTATGTAAACTGAAATTAACATGCAAGTATTTTGATGAGCAGTTCACCTTCCACTTTGCAGTCCCTATAAAGCACTCTAAGCACTCAGTAATGCACTCTTCAAAACGAAGTTGCAGAGTGCTTTAAGCTTAAGCATAAAATTCAACAAGGGTAATAAAATACAAAAGCTACTAAAACAAAAATAAGATGTAAGATATAAGAACACTATAAAACTCTGAAATGGCCTCAACATAAATTGATTTATGAGAAATTACCAAATTTGCTGGTCTGATTTCCAAAAGCAGGGAGTTCTACACAGACTCCAAAACTCCTGTCCACCTATGTAAAAAAAGAAAAAATGTCTCTTTGGGAGACATCTTTTTTTTTTCTTCACCTTTGGGTTAGGAGGGCCACAGTAGACGATCTCAGGCATATATGGAAGAAGCAAGTTTAAAATATAGCCAGGAGCCAGGCCATGAAGTGTTTTAAAAATTAAAAGTGAGCTCTTAAAATAAATTCTAAAACTCACAGGCATCGAGTGAGAGGAGGCAAGGATGGGAGTGATGTGGTCATGTCTTTTGAAGCTGGTTAAAAGCCTAGCAGCAGCTTTTTGAACTTACTGAAGATGGGAAATGGTTTTTCAGTTGAGCCCAAAGTATAGTGCGTTACAATAGACATGTTCAAATGAGCATGTATTTTATGATAAGCTCCAACAAGATTGGTGCAGGGTTCTGTACTGGGCCCATGGTGACAAGTAGTAACCTAAAGTAGGCTTACATTTATTTAGATTGTGCAGTAACACAATGCTCATGAATATGTCCAATCACTGATGTATTATATAGGCTTGTTTTTGACTGTGTATAAGATCCAGATCCAGAGTTTTTCTCAGTATCTTAGAGGAAAAATGGCACATTTTAAACTGGCCCAGCATGATGTAAACATGATGTGTGCTTGCTGGGTTCAAGAGTCAAACTCTGTTTAAATCATTTATCAACCCCAGGACCCATTAAAGTCCACTGGCCTACCCAGTGAGCTAAGGCAACTTTATGGCTGCATGAGAAATGTGTGTGTATCCCATCTGTATACCTCCAATTTTCTATATTTGTATTTAAAAAAAACTCTGAGCAACAGATGATAGAAATATTGAGCAAATTTGTGTAAGTGGAGATTTTTGCATACAAACATTTTCAGCAATCAAAGAACCTGTCATCATGTCATCTTTATTATACACTTCATCCCTCCACAATTATTGACACCCTCGATTTAGAGTCGGTAAGGATTTAAACCTGAATTTTAGTGAATGCTGGGGGTCTGTGCCAGTTTAAATCTGGCAATGCCCTTGACCACTTATATAAAACATAAGTGGGAGAATACCTTCTGAATGAAAAAGAAAATCTATTGCCAACACAGTTGGAAAAATCCAACATATCCAACATATCCCTTATCCATTAACCAGCGGAGCCAACAGCCACAGGGGGTTGATAATCTGTTACTGTCTGCCAATCATTCTCTACTGGAAAGAATCACTTCCACTCTTTAGTACTGAGGCTATCTAAGTTTGGCAGATTTAATAGCTATATGTATGTGTTATGCATAAGTGAGGAACTTGTTTGTCGCCATTTTGTTATCTGGGTATTCGGGTTTGACCAATATGGGCTTTTGAAAGCTGAAATCAACAGAGATATCTTTGAATCTTAGTTGCTGATGGCCATTATTGTGACAATATTCATTACAAGTATTCCATCTTTCTCCTGAAATATTAGTCTAACCCCACTAGACATGCCCAGAATTTTGAAATCCAAGTTTTTATTATTGGTTAAGTGTTCCCACCAAAAATGTCATGATGTGAATATAACTTTTGTGGTCAAACAATGAATTTCTCATACTGCCAAGACTTGAAAATGTGCAGGTCGTAGACACTCTGACACTCTGAGTTAATAAATTACCTTCCTTGGCTGACTGTGAACAAAAAGTCATTTTTCCTACTTAAATGTAAGCAAAATAATTTTAATACATGACCATGACAAGCCCAAAGAGCCTTTTTGAACAGCAATTCTTGGCATATTCATCCTGTTCATTGTACGAGAAAAGCACTGGCTTTCCTTATTCTTGATTTTTCCTTCTTTCTTTTTTCTTTAATTTCTTTATTTGTCTGTTTGTTTGAGGCTGGGGGCAGTAGGTTCCAGACCAGATTTCCAAAGTCCCAATTGAGGAAATCTGTGCACACATACACATATGCACACACATGGACACACACACAAACACCAGGCATTTAATTAAATTAAAAGTACATGTGTGTGCATATACCTGGCAATAGCTTGTATCTCTTGTATATTAGAGACAGTTTCTGTTTTTTCTCTAGTTTCTCTTTTCCTTTGCATTTTGGTACGGAAAAGAAATCCCACTTTCTAAATCCCAGACCACTTCTTCTGGTAAGAATTATATCCCTGACACCCTGTCTTGCTTATTCCCCATCCATACCCTATCCTTACTGCATTTTGACAAAAATACAGCAATCAAATTATTTAATGATGCAAACAACATTCCTCCTCCAATTATACAGTCATAAGCATTATTGAAATAAAATACATGACCTCAAATGAAGTTTATACATACATTATATAAGCCGAGTTTGACAAGTTTGGTTTGAAAGCGTCAGGTACTGGAGTAAACACCCAATTGCACTTATAAGAGACTGAAAATAGATGAAATTTGCTTGTCAATATCCCGTGTAAAACAGAGTAATTTGCTCTACATAGGGGAAAGAAGGGAAAAATGTTTTCACTGTCAGAAAAGTTGAATCCTCCATTTCATATCCCAGTGTGAGGTCCAACATCTGGAAAATAATTCTTCCCAGAAATAATTAAGTTTAATTTCAAGAAATGCCAAAGATGGTGAGGTAAAGCACAGCTGGACAAGGTTGGACTTATATTCAGATTCCTGTCAAGATCCACAAGATTAGACTGCTGGACCATGAGAGAACAGATGCATACTATGACACAAAATGGGATTATAATGTAAATGGATGTATATTGAGCTTGCATCTGTTCTCTCAAAGACCCAAGCTATTGTATGACTCAAAATGGGGTTATGTAAATGGGAGTGTGCAGAGCTTTTCTGTAGAACCAGTGATTTTGTGCAGTCCTTAGTCATTTCGAAGTTCAATACATCTTGTTCTTTGTAAATCAAATTAACATATCGATCAGCAGGAAACTGTCTCACAACAACAAACACCAAATGGTCCAATGTAAATTGTTTTCATCCGTCTTTTGAAGGTCCCAGCTCTGTATTGTTGGGCTTTTTTTTTTTTGGCACTCTATTAACCTACCTTAATATAAAAAAAAAGTTCTTCCACAACAAGTTAAGACTTTCTTCCATTTGCAATGGAGAAAGTGCGTTTACAGTGACTGCAGAACACTTCTAGTTTCTATTTCTGAACGCTGTACAAGGTCCAATTTTCAGAACATTTATACAAGTTACAAACCAAAGATCTAGCTAATTTTGCTCGTGTTAAAGAGCCATATCTTTGGCATAGCTTTGTAAAAGGCAAACCATCAGCAGCCTCTCCTGTCACACAGCGCGAGTTGCTTCAGAATCAATGTCATGATAATGATTTAAACTATTTTTGCTCTGATTGACTGACATGTCAGCAGCAGAACGACCGCCAACAGCTGTAGCAATAACCCCACACTTTGTTTTCTGGTTTGATTGATGTCATTTTTGTGGGTCAGGCTGCAGAAAGAACATTACATAGTAAGGAATATTTAACAATCTGCCAAAACTGAATATCTAGGGGACACATACTACTGAAACCAGGACATATTTATCTATTTCAGAGATTCCTCTGGACACCTAGTGTGGCACTGTGACTATCCCGATGACACAGGCTACATTTCAAGTTGACTAGCTAACACTTCCATCTGTGACAAGATGTAGCATGATTTTTTGGTCCTGTGAACCAGTCAGATGAGTAGATACTCCACATTTGTTCACCAAGAGGACATTGTTCAGTCATTGTCTTTTGGGAGCAGGGGAATGCCCAGTCCCTGCTAACAGCTACGCTTAATTGAGCAACAACAGAAACTATAATATAGAATTTCAGAGGGTTGTTCATGGAAGTCAGCAGACAAATAATTGTGCTTCACTCTATTAAACTAAGAAATGGGGAAGTCATTGTAGATAGAGAGCAAGAGAGAGATGGGTTGATGGGGGTTTGGAATAACAGCCTGACACGAAAGAAATTAATCCTCAATATCCACTGCTCCCAGTGCACCTCCACAATTGCAGGCTCAGGCTGTCTGGTCCATTCATGAATCACTGGGCCTGGGAGACATGGAGGAGAAAACCACCAACTCTCATAAATAAAGCAGCAACCCACTAGTGCCTGCCACTGAGTCACCCAGGTCTGTTCTCATTTAGTTTTGGAATGAAGAAAAGCATGACAAACCTACCTCAGAGGCTAGTGAAAACCTGCCACTATTGCATTTAGTCTAAAAGTTAACCTCTGTCCTATTGTTTCCATCGGGCCGGCAGTCGTCTACCCACCAGCACAACGGAAATACACGGCTTGATTATGAGAGAGATGAGATGGAACTAAATGGGCCAGAACATGCGTTTTGTTTTCTCATTCTCTCAAGCTAAGGCGATCACCTGGATTTTAGTTTTGTCGATGATATGGGGTGGCTATCAAGTGCAGAACATGCTCTTTTTGAGCATACTGTACTGTATACATACTGGATTTATGCCCAACCTACCAGCGATGCTTCACATCAAAATGTCACTAAAATGCCACCGGGGAAATAGGGCTATTTTCCTCGCATGCCTTCAATGTTTGAAGAAAGAGAACATGACTGAATTCCTTGAGTGGTTGTTCATTATCTCCATCAAATAACACAGTTATCAACCCAGGCCTATCAGATGATCTACACTGTTTGAATTTCTGTGGCTGTAAATCTATACAGATCTTTAGAAAAATAAATAAAATAAAGTGTTGGCTTTCATTATTGTCATCCACGCAGTAGAGCTAGCTGAAACTTTATGTAAGTAGCTTAAATACCATGTTCTAGCTGTAGGTTCCCATCTTATTTAATTATTTCATTTCCCTCTGACAAGCTAATGTGCATTTCTTTGATATGAACTCTTGCGGCTGGTAGGAGCTGTGTCTTTGTACATGTGTTCGTTTGGCTTTGGTGTCTTTATGCGGGAAGCAGATGTCAGTGTTACTGGGATTAAAAAAAAAAGGAGAATGTGACACTATCCTGGCTGACAGAATAACAGGGATCACAAAAATATAAACTCACCATAGCAGAAATATTAAGGTATTTTCACATACCAGTCTAAGGCTTGAAACCAAGACTATGTTTTTATTTTATAAAGATATAATTGCAGGTCAAATGACTGGATAAATTTCTAAACGACTCTTGGTTTTCCAGGACACAAAGTGCTGCTATTATTTGGAGTTATTAAAGCATGGCCTTGTATCTACAAGGTTCTGTTAGCTTGCACTGACACAGAGTGGTTTGTGTCTACAGTTTAAAAGCCAGACCCTTTCAATGTGTTGATGGACAGGGTCAAATACCATGATCTGTATTTATCAGCGGGATGCTACTCCTGTGCTGTAAATGTGATGTTAAAGCCTCTTTATCCTCTTTTTGAGGATTTGCAGTATAGCAGATCGCATGAGTCTCTCTGCACTTAAGCTACACTATCAGCAGCCCAGTGGGCTATCCATAACACCAGGGCCATCCCCCCCGTTTGTTTTGTTTATCATTTATCGTTTTTTATTTATCAAAGCCATACTCATTGGATGTCATGCTTAAACATGCAGCAATCTGCTGAGTGTCATAACATTTGACCCTCTTTATTTCTGTTTTAAGCCAGTGTCTTTAGCGTGGAAAATGTCTCTCTAACCAGCTGATGCACATATTCCTCGCTCATTTGGAAAACAATCAGGTAATCGAAGACAACACCGCTCCAGTTTAGATAACAGCATGTCATTGTTTATATTAACATGGCGGAATAATTTGGCTTCAGATTACAAAGACGCATTTAAGATTTTAGGATTAGGATTAGGATGTGAAGCACACAGGGAGATGGAGACAGATGGAGGCGGGGGAGAATAGTATGTTGAAAGCATCGTATAGAAAGTGATGGTTTGCCAATATGATTAAAAGGGATAAAATACTACCTGTGTGGTTTATTTGCATTACAGAAAAATCCAAAGACGCCATCTACTTGTTTTCTAATTTATATGGCTAGGGAAAGAGTCCCATTCTAAAACCGAGAGCAAATCAATATTGATTGTAAAATCAAATGGAGAACATGTACAGTAGTGCATTGTAGAGATGCAGGCCTAGGAACACTCAGTAATTACGGCATTTTATACTGCAGATAAACTAATGAACGTCCATTTTATTAGACCCCGATCCAATAAGCCACCTGCTGTATTCATTCAGTAACCTCATTCAGTGAGTATTCATTGATGTTATAGTATGACTGACGAACAAAACAGCATTTGAATTGTAAAGGTTAGATTTGAATCCATTTGATGGCCTGTTGGTTTTGATGCTGATCTGGGATTTCACTGCATTTCCATGAACTGATGGTACAAAGCGACTTCTGGGTATTCATGGCTATAAATATCTGCTGATGTCAGAAGAATATGGAAATCTTATAAAATAAAGAGTTTGTTGATCAATGCTCGCGGTTATTATTGTTATGTCTACTGAGCCTACATAAAGCTCCTCAGCAGTGTCATCTTATTGTAGAGATTGCTTTCTAACATGACATTATACAAGCTTACAAAAAGCAAAGGTAATATGTAAGTGAATCTATTTTGGCAGCATGTTCTGTAACCACCCAAACAGACTTCATAGGGAATAAAGAAAGTGGGGAGGCTGGAGGGGGAGGCAGCCAGTGAGGAATCATGGGTTGTCAGAACCGTGTCTGTCTAAGCTTCAGGAATCCAGGAAGCTAATGCTGTTTGATGTATTAACCATGAAGGAGGGGGCAGTGTCTCTGTCTGTGTGTTCATGCTCAGTCCTGTAAGGATTTGGGCACAGTGTGTCTGTGTGTGCATGGGGGTGTGTGCGCATGCATGTGCTTAAGTTTGCACATACAGTGTGTGTGTGTGTGTGTGTGTGTGTGCTCATTGACAAGAGGAAGGGGGAAGAGAATTGATGTTGTTTGATGTATTAATCATGCATATGTGGGATTGAGAGGCTGTGTGATGGGTTGCTTGGGCACTGATTCCATCTTCAATCAGAGTCTCATTTGGGTCCCTTTGTGTAAATGCTTAACATTATTTGGTAAAAAAAAATAAATAAATAAACAGTGCTTATAAAACAGGTGCATTTATGAATGTGTGTGTGTGTGTGTGTGTGTGTGTGTGTGTGTGTGTGTGTGTTCTAGATGAGAGACAAGGGAGACGCAGCGGTGGGGGTGGGGGGTATGCATTGACAAAGCAGCAAGTGAGTTTTTTTTTTCTTTTTTTATTTTATATATTGTTCCTATATTATAGGCAGTGTTTTCTTTGATGTGTTATTTATCAAGTAGTTATTAGTGTCCACACATGAAAAGGAAATGTGTTTTCACCCAAGAGCTCTGTGTATGAGTTAATCAATAATTCAGAGGAATAGAGGTATGACAGTGATCTATATGCTATCATGATTCATCAGCTTCATGTCCACCCTAATGATATATCATGGATCCCACTTGAAGGCAGTTGAATAACTGCCTCCATTAAGTGAGTACATTTTGAATCTATGCGACTAATTGCGCTTATTTTGTACCGATTCAGTCAACCATATTAACGCCAGAGTTTGCGTTATGAAAGTTATTAACCTGCAGAAAATAATTTACCTTTTTCCAATTCGCTTCACCCACCTTAGCTATTGAAAATCTTGTCCAAGAGGCACTCCTACTGTCTAAAATTTAATCCATGTTGCCTTTGGATTACAAATGTATTTAGTTTGACACTTTAATTCACTGCCGAGCTCTACTCTTGTTGCCAGGCAACTCTGTTAAGGTGCACACAAAGAATCTTTATAGATTTCTTGAGCACAGCAACTAACTTGTACTTCTTTAAGAAGATATTGTACCATTCTGTGTCAAGATAAGGCTTCTGTTTGTTGCATTTTCCCTTAGAGCCAGTATCTCCTGTCCCTCATGCATTTCTTTTAATATGAAGAGGTCAATTTGTTATGCAGCAGTGCTAAACAGTCCTTGCAAATTCCTTAGTGCTATTAAATTCATCAGCTCAGGACTCAAGCTTCTGAGCAGCACTATCAAAGAGTCAAGTTGAGTGCCTCTTCTTATGCATCTATCAGACATATGTTACTAACAAGAGTTGACAGCATGGCCCACAGTATTTAAATGGTTCATGGTGCTTGTTCTCTGATGGCTACGATATGACATGATGAGCCATAAATATGTCAGATATGACTCAAATGAGCTCTGAAAGGATATGGCAATAGAGTATTCATACTAGATATTCTGCTGTGGGGTTCTGTCTAAGCCCTATTGTGGTGCAGTCCACCAAAATTTCAACAGTAGATTAATCAAATCTGTCATCAATATCATCCCATATCTATATCAACTGTGTCTAGTTTATACCCCCACAGCATTAGCAAAGCTGCTGAGAGACTGTGACAAACACAAATCTGCTCATATTTCTCAGCATTTCAAAACGAGTAGCCCTACATTATGATAGTCCTGGCGGTTTGCTTAGACATTGTGAGATGTATCCTCGTGCTGATACACTGGGAGTTTTGAATTGTAAAAACTTTCCGGGACATCATTTGCGATATGCGCCATTGCCACAAGTACATGAATGAGTGCATTTTCAAACTTTGCGTGCGGCCGTGCACTCCCCATGTGATTGAAAATGTCAGATCAGTGCATTCTGGATTTATCAGCGGGGCATCCATTACAGAGCGACTATTGTCCTGGATTGAACAACACAGGGAGAAAGCTATGAAATGTCTAGGAAGATAAGCAGGGAGGAGTTGAATGAGCATGCAGAAATTGTGTGTGGAAATTGTGAGGCATCTTTGGCTCACTTGCAGCGAGGAAATGCCATTGCTCAGTTGCAGACTGAATTTGTACATGCACCCCCTCAACGCACCCACCCACACACACACACACACACACACACACACACACACACACCTCCCAGAGCTGCAAGAAGAAAGCAGGGTGGTGGGATGTGGGAGACAAGTGAATGGAAGTTATGTGATCGGAGAAATGGAGTAGGATCAGGTTTGCCTTGTCTGGCAAATGGGTGATGAGGCAGACGGCAGGACTTTATACTGGTGTGCCAGTTTGTTTGCGCTATGGTTGGGATGCAGTAGGTAGGTGGATTAAACAGAGCTCTCCTCCCGAAAGCACGCTAACTCCTAGAGGCCTCAACAGACAGAGCAGCTCACTCAAATAGAATAATCTCTTGATCTGATGATTTTTGGTATGTTGTTTTTCTGCCTCGTTGCGCTGTGCGAGGGCTCTTCTCAATCCCTGGATCTGCAGATAGATCAATGTGGAAAACACATCCCACTGCTTTGGCAGTGGCTGGGTGCTCATTGCCAGAGATGAAAAAGGTCACTCTGAATCTAATTAAGCATGATCTTTCAGTTCCTTGATAAGATGGAGGAGCATGAGGGGTGCCCATCCGGCTGCATCGAAAGGATTACTTTGAGCGCAGGGATGAGATGCAGAGACATTTCCAAAATCCTCTAGCTCTCGAAATGTATTGCCAATCAGGACATCTTGGATGCAGGGTAACAAATGAAGACAAGCGAGACCATGAAAGATGCTATTAATAGCGGCACATACATGTGGGCATTCGCACGCTCGCACACACTCGTAGACTTAGACACCAGTACTCACACAAACAGACAATATGAAAGGATGCCCAGGAAAAAAAAAAAGTTTTAAGTATGGTTGAAGGCTTTTTCATCCTCTCCCCAATCCAATTATGTTCCAGTTCAAACAAATGGAAGTATATGCATGCTTCTCAGCCAGATGCTGCAGGAATAGAGATATTAACTCTTAGTTTGAGAGGCAATAAGGTACCCAGCAGGGATTGGATATTGAGGATTAATTTCTCTCATGTCTGGCTCTTACTATCCCCCATCAGCCAATCTCCTTCTCTTTTCTGTCTTCCCCTTTCAGTGTTATTAACTCCAGGTCTGTCTTTCAGAAATATATAGTTTGAAGTTGTTTATGTTACAGTAAATTCTGGGAAATGGAAACCTGAGATATGCGGAAAGGTAATTTACAATCTGAAAACCATACCGTCCATCCATTTTCCATACCCACTTATTCCTATTCAGGGTCAAGAGGGGCTGGAGCCTGTCCCAGCATGCATTGTATGGAAGGCAGAGAAACACCCTGGACAGGTTGACAATCCATAACAAGATCTAACTCATAAATAAAACCACTCACACATATAGGCAATTTAGATGTCTTTGGACTGTGGGAGGGAAGTGAAGCACCCAGAGGAAACCCACACAAATATGGGGAGAACATGCAGCCTCTGGATAGAATGGACCAGGGCTGAGATTCAAACTTAGGACCTCCTTATTGTGAAGCAACAGTACTAACCACTGAGTCACTGTGCCACCCCTCATACTGTTCAAAAATGATCAAAGCGTATACTCCAGTAAACTCAAGTACACCTGGCTCAAATAAGCTCACCTGTAGTTGCTGACGTGAGTCGCATGACTAAGTATTTGCTCTCCCAAGGTCAGCTATCATACTCAGCGCTCAGAAACTTAGCAAATATTGATTTGCTCTGTGGAACTTGAATTTGTAACAAGCACATACTCTACACAGTCCCACAGTGCATTCATAGTTTTGCAAGCTAAAGCTAGGCAATTAAAAGCAAATACTAATGAAGTTCCAAATTGCAAATATCCATGTCAGACAGGGTTGCAAATTGTTATCAAAAAAGTATTATGTATGTATGTATGTATGTATTTCCAATATCATACATCCAAAAACCCCAAATGAGTTAACTTGCCCATGGACTGATTAAAATTCTTGGTCTCTTTGCCCTTCACATTGATATGGTGAAAAATCAGGGCTCTGACTTTTCTTCTTTCTCTCTGCTTGCATTGCCTTTAAATTCTGTATGCTTTAAATTCAGTTTTGTTTAGGTCTGAAGAAGATGCTCTTGCTTGATGTGAAAAGTGAATCAGTTCTTTCTTGCCCCATGACCAAACTTTCCACAAAGTTTGGGGAGTGGAAGTGGGTGTGGCTTCTCATTGAAAGGTGTTGCATGAATCTTTTCGAATTCATGCAACACCTCTTACAGAGAAGCCACTCCCATTGCCGCGCACCCCTTTGGCCAACTGCTGTGAAAAGGTAATGAGTTCTTCCTTACCCCATAGCCAACCTTTCCTCCAAATTTCATGCAAATCCATGTATAACTTTTTTGAGGTATCCTGCTAACAAACAAACAGACAGACAGACGGAATTGGGTGAAAACATGAGCCCCGTCCAACTGCATTGGCAAAGTGTTACGGCCAGACTCGCATGATGGGGATGGCTTCACCATAAACTTTGTGCATCATAGCCAGACTTTCTTAGCTGATTTGATCAAAGATGGAGGAGAAATAGTTAGAAATTCAATATGGCGAAAAACTGTCATAGCAGTAGTGAAAACCAATATGCTCATTTATTTACTTGAATCATAGGATCCAATAACGGTTGACCACAGCAATGAAGGTAGTCACTGCCATAGGATCGTCACATATTTCAGAAATCTTAGGATGTCATGTTCCTGTCAGGAAAACACATTAATGTTAGAAATAGGGTTAGGGATTGGCAGTGCCACGAATTTTAACCTTTTTCATCATGGAAGAACAAGGGTCCTCTCGCTGTGGTCCTCTGGTTGCAGCTCCAAAGCTGCAGCCAACTCCTTCCCAAGAGATCTGAGGGGGGAGAACATGTTCTCTGCACCATAAGGTTCAAAATGTATTGATTGAAATGTTAAGTTGCTTGTTATAGCACCACCATCTTCTTCTTGTTGTTGTTCTTTTTTTTTCTTTTTTTTTGAAAACTGCCCACCCATTGTGGTGTCTCTGGGACTCTCAGACTTCAAGCTGCAGATTATTTTATGTGATAATAAGAACAAGTGAAAGAAAACCCTAGGCATCTAACAGCTGTGGTCCTTGGATCCCTAAATATGCTTTGCAGAAATTGAGGTGATTTAGGTTATTACCCATGTCTATTTATGAGAAATCACAGAAATATTTTTCATATAGAAAATACAGTTTTGTATAAAATGGAATGACTTCTTGAAGGCAGCTGGCTTCTATTCAACTCAACAACAAGCCACTCCATATTACACTTCTTATTGTAATGAAACTGCACTTTTCATGGCTATATCTGTGTGAAAGACCAGTGGTATCATCATGGAACGTTGTCTTTTCCTTTTCCAATAAATTTGTGGCACGTCGGCTCGACACCCTGATGGTAACGTGCTGTTCAGAAAACCCAAAGCACGCTGAAAACTGTGCTTGATCATGTGCCTTTGCACGTCAGTTTCTGGATAATATCCTTTGGTGTGTCTGCTCATTATCTTTTAGAACTGCAGCAGGCCACAGGAGATAGAGCCCATATTCCCAAAACTGTCCAGCTGATGCAGGGTCTATTACTTGGATTGAAAACACATGTTACCTGGAGTTACAAGAGGGATGTGATCCAGCTCTGCAAGTCATTTTTCAAAAGACGACACAACTCAATGAGGCAAACGCTGGATGCACTAGGCGTGCGTTGAACTCTAAACATTCAAATGATTTTTTTGCACCCTCCATGTACTCTAGAATTACCTTCACCTTAGATGATCCTTTAAAAATTCACCTGAATTCTGTATGGCATGAAACTGTGTATGAAATAAGGCAAGAGAGGAGATAGAAAAAGTGAATCTGTAGAATTTTATAAAATATTTAGCAGACTCAGATTGGCATGATTGTGTTTTTCTAACATTTAGGGCCCTATTCTCATAAATCAAGATGCAAGTACAGGCACTGATGCATACTCTTGGCACTGGCAAAGTGGGTTTGACTGACAGACTTTTGGTAATTTCGTGACCAGAGGTGCTAGCGCAGCAGTAGAGCATCTGCAGCGTGTTTGTAAAATGGGCTGGATTAGGGTTGATAAATTACCAGTAGGTATGGGTTGGCGTCAATCACGGCCTATCAAATCGGCTCCTCTCATTTGCTTTAAAAACAGTGTGCTCCCCAATGGTGCACTGTCAGTTTTGTAATGGATGAGGAGAGGCTACCCCCCTCCCCACCCCCAAAAAGCTTTCCCCAAGACAACACTGATGTGAAGATTTGCAAGGCGCAGATATACTGCATTCCAAATATATTGCCAAGAGCAGGTGATGTGTAATGATGTGCACTGATAGTGTTGGAAAACCATAGTTCACACACTAATCATGTATGCACATGGAAGACATTTTCTTATACAATAAAATGTTTACCTTATTGTGTTGATTGCCTGTAGTTTGTTTTACTTAAGAAATCATAAAGTGTGTATTCTGTTAGTAATTTATTTAGAATTTAGAATTGGATAAATTCTTAAGAAAATATACATAAAAGTGGTTTATGTGATTTCGGAGTTGTCTACAACCAAAGCCACAGAGATTCCAAACTACAGCTTCTGCGATAAGATGTGGTCTGTTTATACAAAGGCACAAGTATAATTTTTATTTATTTATTAATTTGTATATATATATATATATATATATTTTTTTTTTTATTCCTAAAATTTCACTGCACCACACTATGTGTTAACACTCCTATCTGGTGTGCGCCTCTGCCCATTTTGGTGCAAGTGAGGTCATTGGGAGCTGGAAAATAACTTGCAGGTAGACAAAAATTTTTGCTTACACCCAACAAAACCAATACTTTGCTGTTGGTCACTGCACTTGATCTGCACCAGCATGAAATTAGGGCCCTTAGTTCATTTTCATATACGGGTAATTGCTTCAAGTTTCCGTGACTCAACAATTCATATCCTCTTTTATGTCTCTGCCAGATTTATTGTTTAACGGATGTGAGCGCTAGACATATGCAGGGTTTGGGGTGTGTGAGGAATGGAGTGTACAAATGGACTTTAGCCATCCATGCATCAGAATCCATGTATCATAATGTGAAGGTGGAGACACCTTGATTTACATCATTCATCACTTTAAGGCCATGTGCACCTGTAGGGCTGGTCAGTGGATTGTGGCACACATGAAGAAAAATTAATAAATAAAAGAAATTTCTTGGGCACCACTGTGCAGCACATCAGTGAAGGTCTAAATCAGGCTCTATGATCTGTTACTTATTTAATCTTTCTGGCTATGAGACTTTCACAGACTCGAACAGAATACTTCTGCTCTGTTTTGTTCTGAGTAAAAAGTAGCTTTCTTTTACCCTCTCAAACCTTTAAAGAACCCTATTCCTCCAGAGGGAAGAGGGTGAATTTTTAGACTGGCGCTGCTTAAAATGTATCATCAGTTACTTGCCTCACATTTGGTGTTAGGAGCGCGCTATACTCTCATCAGAAGTTTAATGAGTCTGATTTGGTTTAAACCAGGTCAGGGCACATGCAAGAGGTTTAAGGGTGGCGATTGTGGCACTGGGACAGGATGTTTGCCCAGCTAGACACAGTTAACTCTGGATGATGCCCTGGAGCTGGCAGCAGTGAACCGACTAGAATCAGTTTCATACACTCACTTCAAGTGTGTTCTATAGTGAGAAGTGCTCTCCAAATGGGGAAAAAAAAAGACATCCATAGCTCATTGTGGGACAGAGGGGCTGACAGAGAGCTTTTTGTCGAAGGGTGATGCATTCACACCAGCACTCCCACATCCTGTCATATGGAATGGCGTGAACAGTCAGATTTGTCATTAGATGTGGCAGCTATATTCACACTTGGTGGGTCTTGCTGCAGTAATACTTGGTTTCACTGTGACAACATTATGGTATTTCAAGGCCAGTGCTCCCATTGAAATGAAATTCCCTGCGTATGGAAAAAATGTACTCCGCAATAGGCGGCAGCAGAGACAGTGAAGAATGCAAATTCAGTCTTGCCTATCAAGACCATTAGCCTTTGTGTGATTGTTTTTTAATGCATTCACTCCAACCATTTTTTTTAAACTCCATTTACAGTACGTGAATAAAGGGACTCCTGGTCTTTATCCACCCCCCTCCACTGTCTGATCACTTCATCCTCCACTGAAACCCATGCTGACTCCTCTGCACTCTTCCCCCCTCCCCGCCTCTTGCCTATGTTCTTCCCTCCCCCTCTCCATCGTGTCCCCTAGTTTTCTGGTAGCTGTGTCTCTTTGATAATCCAAGACTCTTTGAAGACTCCAATTCCACGCTGCTTGCCTTGGAGCTATTGCACCTACAAAAACAACTGTGTGTGTGTGTGTGTGTGCGTATGTGTGTGTGTGCGTATGTGTGTGTGTGTGTGCGTGCATGCACGTGCGTGTGCGAGTGAGACAGAAAGGGGGAGAGAAGAGAGCAATAGATGGGACGAAAATGGAGGACATAATGGTGAAATGGAAAATAAAAACAGTTCCGTATGCATTTCCTTTGCCACTGCTTCACTCTCTATGATTTTATGCTGGCTGCATATACTGAGAGGTGTACTTCTTCACTGTCATATTTGTTGGTGCAGCTCATTTTTTTTCTATGCCTTCAGAGGCAGCAGTTCATTGATTCCTGCATACACGCCCCAAAATGCCACAGCTAGAACGCACTCGCAAACGCTGTAACTAAATATGAATGCTTGGTCTTACACTCAGAGTATCACACAAGGTATCAAAGAGTTCATATGCACATTTTCTGACTAATGTTAGAGTTAAGATAGCAAGTGTATACTTTAAGTTGACTGCACAGATTCAGTAATTTTGTAGCCGAAGCATTTTCGTCTATTAGATCTCAACAAAAAAGTATTCTTTGCTATTTTGACCCATATCCAGAAGAAGTTGCGGAGAGGTAATTAGAGGGAATTAGTTAGCTTCACTATAGCTAAAATGCCACAGCAATCAAAACTAATCAGAGCTGAAACATTTTTCCTTGTGCCTCCTCTCCTTCTTCTCGCAGCGCTACCTTCGGTTTCTCTCACCTTTCAGTAAATCTCGCTCTTCCCGTGACTCTCTCTCTGTGTTCCCCCATTGTTTCAGTCTCAGTCTTTAGTCTCTATTCTTCCATCTTAGTCTCTATCCCTCCCTTTTTGTCTCTGTCATTCTGCCTCTCTTTGGCAGAGGAGCTTGCCATTGGGATTTAGAAGAAATTGAATTGAATTATGAAGGAATTTCTCTGCAGTACGATTGGCATCATTTCCTCCACACAATAGAACATCATTCTCATATCTCTCAGTGTGGGGGAATGAAAATAGGCCGTGCACCATTCTTTCTCTCATCCTTTTAAATTGAATTTTTCATATCACAGGGGCACTGAGACATCAGCCGTTTCCTTTAACATGGGCAGAAAACCCATTTCATAATATCTGAGAGGCACATAACTATGATTCAATAGGAAAAGTCTGACTTGCAGCTCCAGTATACATATACCTCAACTCCGAGTGATAAACGGGGCCACATAGGTTTCGTGCAACTTGAAAAGGTGAGGGCATTCCAAAAGAGTATACTGTATGTGTATTTGGGTTCACAGCCAATTTAAAGAAGTCCGCTGTAAACTAAATGAAATGCAGTGTCTTGTTGCCCACCTTACTCATATCCCTCCCTCTTTTTCCCAGCTTGTGGCTTTCTTTCCCTTCTGTAGTGTCACATTTTTTCTTCCGAGTTGTAAAAAGAAAGGATACTGTAGCTCGACTGCCTCAGTGGAAGCTCAATGTTCCACTTCCAAATTTACCCAAGATGCTGTGCAGTATAGCCCAGCCATTGACTGTGCTTATGTTGGCTAGTCTGGTTTTTTACATTCATTTATTCCCTTCAAAGTTGAAGCTCCTGCTTTTGTGGTGCATTGCTCCTCCAAGAGAAATTCTGAATAATCAGCATGTTTCACTGACCACAGTGACTCAGCCTAAACAATACCTTGGTGTAATGAAAAATTAAATAAAAACATTTGGCAACAAACAAACTGTGACATTGTTACCCACTGGGTCTGGAAAACAACTAAATATTTTACTGAAGTACAGTTTTCAGGTGCTTGTACTGCTCTTTATTATTTTGATTTTTTTTTTTGGAAATTAACACTTTTACTCCTCTACATAGTAGTGAAATTTAGAAAATTAAAATTAGATAGTTTTATAGCACATAATATAATCTACTTTTCACAGCAGTCTTAGCACATGCAGTTATCATTTGGGAGAAAATGGATTACAAGATTGATTAAAAAGGATTAATTTTATGATTAATTCATAACAATGATGCAATATTTGACTTTGAGCCAGCTATCTTTTAGCAAGCAATCAGACTAACATAAATGGAGAAGCAATCAGAGTGGCATAAATGGAGTATCGACCACTTTGGCTTAAACTTTAGAGGTTAATGCTTCAAAGATCGGATGCTTCCTAGAACTTCAAATGTCTAATAATTTATATTGAACATTAAATTATATTGTTCTTATTTTTACACTAAAATTCACATCAAATATAGTAGTAGTTTTACTCGTCAAGAGGGTCCACAAGAGTATTATTCTATCATGTAAGTTTTTCATTTATTTATTTATTTGTTCATCCATTTTACTTCTATTTATGTAAAACAAATATACCTCCTCCACCACTAGCAATAGGATGACAAAATTGATATGGCATGCTAATATTAATGGTAAAAACACTGGAATGGGTTGGTGTATCTGTGTTTTTCTCTTATCTTTTGTCTGTTTTTTTTTATCATTTATCATATTTTGAATTATATTTATTGAACGTCCTTTTTCTTTTTTTGAACATTCTGTTTTATAGCCCACTGCCAAAACACTCTGCTACATGGGTCTTCCATTCTGGATCTAGATTGTACTGATTATATCTAGTCCAACCATATGTAGAATCAGCTACTAAGCTGTTGCCGGCTGTGAAATACAGTACTACAGGGAATTGTTTCCGCAAGGTAATTCAAGTGCATATGTAACAGACAATGCAGTCGCCAACTTGATCATGAAATTTTTACACACAGATTAGTCACAACACAAACATCCTGGGAAGCATGAGAGAGAGAGACTCAAAAGACTAAGTCAAACTTAGCTTACCTGCAACTTTAACCGAGAGCCTGTTCAAAATGAGGGAAAGCTGAGGAGCCGATGGAAAATCAACACTACCTGCACAAGTTCCAGCAGCCCTGTGTGCTGGCAATCACTGAGGCTTGGCTGCATGACAGGGTTCCTGACAGCAATGTGGTGCTGGATGGCTCTAGGGCATTCAGAATGGACCGGGAACTTGGTGCTATGGGAAAACATAACAGCAGTGGGGCTTGCCTTCCCATCAGGGATCAGTGGTGCAAATCAGCAATGGCAAAAGAGATGCTCCACAGTCCAGTCACTGAAATGCTATCCTTGTCACTTTGGCACAGTCATTTGCCCCAGGAATTCCCCACTGGTTTTTATGTCTTTATTTATTTTAGTAATCATTTAACAGTTGTTCATTTTCATCTCAACTGTGGTAAGATATTAAATGCCATCAGCTAACCAACACTCAAAAAAAAAGAAAAGAAAAACGAAATCTATTTGTTCAGATATATTATTATTTAAGTGACTTTTACAAGCCCCTGCAATATTGCATATTCATGTGTTGTCTTTATGTTAAATGCCACATCAGTTGACTAATATAATGTGTCCAGCCAACACACTGACTGCTGTCTATTAGATAAAAAAGACTACAGGGGAGGGATAACGCCTACATTTATGCAGCCATAATGGCAGTGCCCATTCCATCTATATGAGAATGCAATTACCTGGGTTTTTGTCCCACACAATAAACTGCAGTGCAATGAGTGTCGACTCCATCTGCAGAAAGGGCTGCTATTTATTTATTTGCTGTTGACTCCTTACCAGTTTTATCATATGCACATTTCTAGTTTCATGCTATGCCACGTTAAATTGCAATGTGTTATCCTTATTTTAATATCTGATATGTACCCATATGTCAATACCCCTTTTAATGTGCAACAGCACTAAAGTAGCTCAACTGAACATGCAAAATAAATGCATACACACCCATATACATACATAAACTACTGTCTGTAGTCAGTAAAATAATGACTCAATTCATATCATAAGTATGTGCCAAACACTCTATCCTTTTGTTTTGACTTTGCCTCTCATCATAACTAGCATTAGAAAGGAAAGTCCACTTCACCTATTGGAGTGCAGACCTCTTAATCCAACCTGCATGATGTGTGTGCCTGTGTGTGTGTGCAGTGTGCAAATGGAGAGGAAGGAGGAGGAGTGTGTGTGTGTAGTTCATGAGAAGTCAAGGGTACCAAAGATCATTATAGACTTTTTATATTACATCCATAGTTTTTTTCTTAATTAAGAATGAATAGCCTAGAGTTTCATAACAACCTCAAATACAGGCTCATCCCATTTGGCAAGTTTTTATAGGCTAATAGTCCCCTCCTAATGGAATGGCATACATTAGGCTATATCAAATATCAAGAGAAATCTCTCCCTCCTCATCCTCCTTTTTTTTCTTTTTTTTCATCTAGGGTAAATTTAAAGCTAGTGAGGGACACTTGCACCAAGGTGATTGGTGCGTGCATACAATTTATGCAAATGAGATTCATAACAAGCAGGTGGTGGTAAAATAAAATAAAAGATAACATTCCTTCAAAGGTGGCTAATTCAGGTACTGACCCAAGATTGAGAGCTATATCTACGAGGTTGCAGAAAGGAGATAAAAAGCCCAGTCTGTCGTTGATCAGTCTTTTGTTTTGTTGTTTTTTTTTTCCCCAAGTGCATTATGTTCAAGGCAATAAAGCAACACAATCTACAGTTAAGAGGGTGGGGTAGTTGCAGTGTAGGCAAGTGCAAAATCTATGGCATTGAATAACTTAAGGGAATTAGGTAGACGTGGCAGCCATTCTCGTTCTTTTGGCTGGTTATTAACTTTATACGAGATGCGCTTGTCATTACAACAAAAAACACCCCACATGCTATCCAGCCTGGTGAATGAGCGCTGTGAGGAAACAGGTGCTCGAGGAGTGAAGGAGAGCTGATTCACTTTTATATAGAACTGCAGGGAAAAGGGGCCTCATTTATAAAAATGTACTTGATCTTCCATTTTTTTTCAGTTTTCCTCTTCAACATGACCATGAGATCATTCCTCAAATTGTACCTATAAAGATGATTTACAGAAGTAACCGCAGAGTGATCTTATTGTCAGGTTCTCTTCCTAGGCTTTTTGCATTTCAGCGTATTAACATGAATATTCAGTGCTATGGTTAAAATTATTCCGAGGCACTAGCAAGTACATAATGTGGTTGGCTCTGTGACAGGAGATGAGGCCCCCGATGGGCTTAGAGAGCCTCTAGGTAGGCAGTGGTTGACTGCTGTATTTATACCTATGATAAAACGTGCCTGGTCCCTCGTATAGGCAGAATCTTACCACTTCTTTGTATCTGCTTTGGGATTTTAATACGAGGTGTAAACGATGCCATTAAAGCTAGCTCTAAATGGGGTTATAAATTCAGATGCCATCATAACACCCACCCCTTCTCCCATTCTCAACCCCACTGCTTCTTCCTCCTACCACAATACCCAAACAATCCCACTCACCAGCCTCCAGTCTCCCAGAATCTAATCCTTCAGCTTGTCCCCTCCAGCCAAAGCTTTGTCCGTGTCTGCCTGACCAACTCCCCACTCCTGCTCAGCCTCCTCTTCCATCCTTCCATCTTGCCGCATCCCTGCAGCCCCCAAGGCCTGGCAAAGGATTTGTGCTCTGACTAAAAGGAGAATCTATTTCCCATCTCTGCAGCCTTAGCTAGTTCTCATACCCAGAAAACATGCTGACTCTCTGGAGTGATGCCTCGAGGAGCAGTTTAAGCAAGAATCCATATTTAAACAACTAAATGCCCCCTCACATTTAAATAGTCTTAGAGCCACAGAGACCTCCAATCATATTTTGAGAACTCTCCTTGAGAATGTAATTTCTCTGGTCTAGCCGTGCGAATCAATATAATGTTCAATTTAAATATCCCAATAACAATGCTGCTATAACCCATTGTCCAAGTAAGTAGCCTCCCCACTATGTGTGGTCCCTCAGCCTGCTCTGTACTTTGAGATCAATCAGTGCAATTTGCATTCTTCCTGAGGCATGATAATCAGTTTTTTATTTATTTTTCTATTGTTAATCGTATATTTGCATGTGCGGCTCCATACATAGCTGATAAGCACATTTTTACAGCTGATAGACCAGCGCTACTGTGCATAGATGTAGTGGTGATTGATAAGAAATTTCCCATACTCATTTTATCTGTTATATATTCACGCAGCTATGACAAATAGTACTGGTAGAGGAAAACATTGAAGCATTCCAGGATTCACATACTGATTATTTAGATGGAAGACAAAAAGATATAATTGCAAGAGGATATAAACAG
The DNA here is from genome assembly GCA_900302535.1 of Neoniphon sammara. NCBI lineage: Eukaryota > Metazoa > Chordata > Actinopteri > Holocentriformes > Holocentridae > Neoniphon > Neoniphon sammara. The sequence continues at coordinate 3,130 of OMKZ01018465.1, read as the reverse complement.
TCAGGATAAGAAGTGAGAGGGTTTTTCTGAAAGAATTTAAAGTCCAGTAAGTTATTAACAGCGTGGCTTTCATAGCACTCAGGCTCTAAAAGCATTTCTCAATATCTGGTGTATATGGACTAAAAGCCTAAAGGATATGGTTCATATGATTTCTACAATGGATTTGCTTGCCAGAAAAGTGTGGCTGGGATGTGGAGAGCACAGACCCATGTTATTGATCTAGGCTGACTCGTGCAGCAGAATCAGGGCTGTTCTGCTGTATCAGTGCTTTTTCTGACTTTTACGAGAGGTGCTCATGTGTAGGGGTGGACAGAGTGTGATTGTAAGCGCGCTATCGGAGTCAACTTTCTGTTGGTGAATGGTGTAAGTAGCCATTAGTAAGCTGATCTATTGGAAGGGGAAATCAAATCTTTTCGTAACTGTATTTACAAGCTTTCAATTTGATAAGGGGTAGGATCTTGAATGTTTTATTATTTGCTCATCTGCTCCTCTCACAGCTTCTAAATACAGGGTTTTGTCATCATCATCATCAGTATTTGCCCTGTCTTTGTATCCCTTTAAAGTATCACAATGAAATCAGATCTGTTGATGCATTCTAATGCTGGCAAAAAAACATGACTGTAACAAATAATATTCCCAATGTTCTGTTTTGAACTTTCATTTAGTCTTATTTAGATACTCTTGGCCTCAATTTCCGGTTAAATGGAAGACATACTTTCTGGCATTCCGTTTTGTTACGCTTTAACAGCTGTGGAAAGGGGAAATATTAAAATATGCAGATAGAAAGTAGCGCACTGCAGCTACAGATATTGTATCAATCATTGGCATCATAATATATTTGACAAGACAGAAAATGAAACTTCTCTTAGACTAATAATAACAATAATAAGACTTTTCATATTCCAGCGCCCCCGAGTAATCTGTGTGACATTTGCTTTGACTGAAGCTAGTCTGTACAAATGTCTGTACATTATTTGCACAGGATATCTATGCATGTCTGTACATAGCCTATCTCAATCTACAATTATGTTTTAAGCATGATAGTGATAATGACAAAAGACAGCAGTGCACATACACATTGCACGTTGTCACCTTTCTGTACATATTTTTGATCAGGTGGAAAAGAAATAATGCACACATGCCAATCTCCATGTGCTTTACATGGTATATGCACCTGTATTTAGAATGTTTAATAAGATGTATAGATTTTCACAACACATCCACATGTCTAGACACTTTCTGTACAGTAAAAATTTTCACACGTCCCACACATAAGCTGCCATTTAAAATATTACTTTTCTTTATTCCCACTTTCCTCTCGTCTTACATATATGGTACATATTGTTTTTGGGGGTTTTTTGGCCTATTTTGTACTGCAAATATTTAATATTAATGGTATATTTTATGTAATCTTGTATATTTTTTTGTCTTGATGTGTGCCACTGCAGCTGCTGCTACTAATTTGCACAGCCTCATAATACTGTAGCTCATACCCTTTCATGCTTTCATTTTTACATTTTTATTTAACATAACATTAATAATAATAAAGCACAAGACTTATTATATTAATATTTAAGACTATTTAATATTGAATACTACTTCATCTGTGGTGGACTTATGAACCAGCAAAATTCAGACAAAAGCTGTGTTAAAAAAAAAGTTGTGCTATTACTGTTATTATACCATCTGACTGCCAGCAAACACATCAGCAATAAGTTATCAGCTCAATGCAAGTGTTGTTTTTTTTTTTGTTTTTTGTTTTTTTTAGAAATTACTTTTCTAATGTAGAGGGAAATCCGAAATGACTTTGTCTCTCTGTTTCAGCATCCCCACCGGCGAGTGACCTTCTCCACGACCAACCCTGTGCAGGACCTGCAGGATGCCTCTCAGCACAGCTACTATGACAGTGGCTTGGAGGAATCGGAGACGCCCAGCAGTAAGTCATCGTCTGGGCCTCGTATCGGACCCCTGACCCTGCCTGAGGACCACTATGAGAGAACCACTCCAGATGGCAGCATTGGAGAGACTGAGCACCCTGAAAATGGTAGGATGACAGTCCTCTCTATTCTGTCTTGTTCTCTATGAATATGTATTTAAATGTAAATGTGTCTAATAGTGTTTGTGTGTGTGTGGTGTTAGCCGTGGAGACATTTGCGAGACATTTGTTTGTGCTTTGTTGCCATTTTAGAGTAGAAACATTGCGGCGTCCATGACAGTGACCTGCTGTGTTTGTGGATGAGTCGGTGAAATGTTATTGGTGTTTAAGCAGGTGTGTGTACGTGTGTACGTGTGTGTTTGTGCAGTGTCAGAGCCAGAGTTAGCAGTGTCTCCATCCTCCTCATCAGCAGGTCCTCTGTCAGACATCCTTAATGACCCTCTCACACAAGTGTGCTAATTAAAAAGCCCAACTAATGGAGCATTTGCCCTCTAAATAAATCTGAACCATGACATCTGTGCAGACAACACAATGTTTACTCTAAACATTTCCTGCCCTCCCTGTAGAGCCAAGCTAAACTGCAGCTTAGGTGTGCAGGAGCCATATTTCCGAGCAACGGTAATCAATCCGCAGGCTGAACGCTGATGGTCACAGTATAGGTCCATATTAAAAAGAGAAAAAAATAGTAATAGTGAAAGCAATAACTGCCATTCTGCGGACCATGCATCATAATAACAATTTTGCTGCCTTAAGCTGCCAAACATAATCCATTCCCCGTCCTGTAACACACTACGATAAGTGATTCACATGGTATATTTCTAGTCAGTATAGTATTCTGCATTGCACCGCTCGAGACTCTTCAACATGGAGGCATTTCGTCACTCACCTCAAAGTTCACACATTTTATTTATATAACATTATCATTTTGTAATTTAAAAAAAAAAATGAAGAAAAACATATCTGTTCCATTGTTTTATCTCTCAAACATTGCTGTGCCTCTTTTGTCTTTATAGCATATGGATTTAAAGGAGAAATCAGTGAGGTTTTTACTGCCCCACAGCAAAAAAAATGACCATAATATATCTACTGGGGCGTTGATAGGGTTGTTGATCAATACCAATGACTACTTCGCCACGCTCTCAGGAAAAATATACAGAGCTGTACCTTTTGTCACTAGGCCAGTGCTTTGGTACC